>SEYY01000320.1:0-58648 GCA_009176605.1 Armadillidium nasatum
AAAAAATCTCAAGAATAATAAGGAAAGACAAAATTTGCGTTGTGTATTTAAGATGAAGATGCTATAGTTGTGTGGAAGGTTGTGTCGAGTAGAGGATGGAGGAATTGAGTTTTTGAAGCATTGAAAACAACCATGTTTTTTCGGCCTCAATTTGAAATACGAGTAAGATCCGAGATTAGTTGCTCCAAGGCCACTTTGCATCATTTAGCTGTTGTTGGGAGGGGCATCTTTCAAATTGAAAGGAGTAATGAAGGGTAGAGTTACCTGAATTGTTGTGGATTGGACTGATCCCTGAGGAACACCACTATTAATAGATTTAAAAAATTAATGGTAGCCGTCTACAACAGCCGTTATAAAAAGAACCGAAAAGGAAATCAAAAGAAAGACTATTGAGAAAAAGATACATTCCGAAAGAGGAAAGTTTGAAAATCGGATCTTTGTGCCAGAATATATTTAAGGCTGTGATACATCCACCTCGATAAGAAGTTTTAAAAAGGTCTAGAATATTAGATTTCTCTCCAAGGCGATCAGGAATACGAGTAGAGAGGTGCGCCAACTGTTCAAAGTCGCTTTGATAAAGAAATGGAAGACATGTTTACCGGGTGTATCATGAGAACTGAAAGAATGGCATTGTCTGTGGTGAGCATTAAAATCACCTAATATTGATGATTTTAAAGAAAGAAGAAGAGAGATTTGCTCTAGTTTAAAGTTCAGATATTCTAAAAATTTAAGATAGTAGAATTCGGATAAATAAACATAAATTAATTTTGTCGTAAAATGGCATGAATGGCCTAAGCCACAAGGTGGAAAGTTTGGAGGACTCCAAATTAGATACACAAAAACAAACAACATCGTTGCGACATATGCCCTACAACTAATTGCCTTTGGAGGAAAATTGAGAATAAAGATAGTAAGAGGAAACATATTAGGGTTTACTATAAGAACGCTCGAGCAGCTGTCTCAATTAACAAAAAGAGCTGAAATCTAGAGGAAGAAAGGTGGTGTTCAACAAAGTGGAAATTGGAATGAAGACTACGAATGATGCAGAATTAAAAAGAAGGTGCGCCAGGCAAGCCGACGGCAAAGTCTTGTTTTCACAAAACTCATCATACCATCATCATCCGAGGAGTAATGATGGTATGGGTGGATGAGAGATTATTTTTGGTAGACGCCCAACAAGGCTTATTATTTAATATATATATATATATATATATATATATATATATATATATATATATATATATATATATATATATATATATATATATATATATATATATATATATAATTAAAGTCTTTTAGTTTATTTAACGTCATTTAGTAGGAAAAAATGGCAACAAAGAACTGAATTATATAATTATTTTTATTTTTGCTTTCAATTAAGATCAAAATATTTTATCAAGTGATGTAGCACAGGCACCATCTACAAACCCTGTTGCCTAGCCTTTGATATATATATATATATATATATATATATATATATATATATATATATATATATATATATATATATATATATATATATATATATATGTAAATATATAAACTGCCGGCACATAACAGGTTACGGTGCACACCAGGAATCCACACCACGCATCTCACTTCACTGCTTTTATTTTTTCTTCACCACCGTTCAGCATCTCACCAAATCTCTAAAATTGTGTTGCGCACTTCACAGCACCGCATAGCAACTGGTGCGTCAGCCAACCCTATTATATATATATATATATATATATATATATATATATATATATATATATATATATATATATATATATATATATATATATATTTTGTTTTGTTTTTAGAGGCTCAGTCTCCGTTACCAACCAAAGAGAAAGATAAATCTCCTTGGCGAAAGAGTTATTTAAATGTTTCCAATAGCAGCGAGGCTACAACTGAAGATAACTATTCCTCAGTTCCAAGACGAATTCGAAGAAATCGTTCTAAACCTAAGATTCAAACAGAATCTACAGTAATACAGGTGCTATTTTTGTATTTGTTTATCACTAATGTTAACGTAAGGATTCCTCCCCTTCTAAAATACTAAAATACCTTTATAACTTTTAAAGAGATTTCATTCATCAAACTCTTTAAATTCTCTCTATACCATGAACTCGTTTGGTTCATTTATAAGCCTTTTCGAGTTCAAGAAATTCAAATGAAAGATTTTCATTTTTTTAGACTACATGTACAACAAATTTTTAATATAAACACTAGATTTCGCTCCTCTTGACCTCACTTCAATCATTCTGGCTGTTTCTCTTCAATTTTCTCTCATTAATAATTCGCTATTATTGCTATCACCCAACTTTCCCCTTGTTTCCTCTCCATAGGTTATTACTGCAACAAGAACATCTCCTGAAGAACTGATTAATTATAAACTGGCTCTTTTTTTAATCTTTCGATGCCTCATTTCCAACTCTTCAAACTTATCATAAATAAAACTTTAAATAATATCATCAATTCCCTGATTAAATATATTTCCCTTCTTTGATAAATATATTTTCTGTTTGGTATTCTTTCTTATTTTCAACTTCTCTATTGCAATCTCATTTCGTAGTGACAGTCATATGATACTATTAATTGTTCTTCCATATAGATGTTCTACTCAAATAATTGCCATTGTTTCGCTGGACGCCCCCTCAGCAGAATGAAATTACAGGACCAATTGAATCTAAGGAAACTTATAAGCTTAACTCTTCTCATGGGGAGAGTCTCACTATAATGGAATTAAATCCAACAGCTACTAGCTTACGAAGACTTGGGATATTAATTTTCATCGAGAATAATACTCAACTTGGTTGAGCTGCTTAAATCTAATTCTTCCATAAAGGAAAAAGATCATTGTAAGGCAATAATTTCTCTTCATGAAGATACCCCTATTACTTTAAAAAATTCCTAACCTTCTGAAGCAAAAATTTTTTCCTGAACGAACTGTTATGGACAATGAATTAAATTTCAAGGACATGTAGAGACTAGGCATAAAGAGACTAGACTGGCCTGCAAGGCACAAAATCAGTCTTGGTAAAGATTTTTCAGCTTTTGTAGATAATCCGGCCTTTTCAAGATTTAAAACACTTTAGTTAGTTCTAGGCTATTGATAATAAAGATATTATCACTGAGAAGCAGTCTTACTTCTGATAGCACCTGCCAACGAAAAGTACCTTTTTGTCTCTTTCCTTTACAAAAATTTTCAAATCCTACCAAAAAGGGGAAAGAAACTAGAATATGACGTTAAAACACATATTTTAGTTCTTGGTCACAAGATATATTTGGAAAACTAAACTAGCGGCTCTTCACTCAAGCATAAGTACAGCATGGAACACTAACCCAAAATTTTGAGTGTTTCTATTATTTAATACCAGCAATGTTCGGGAAACATTGATTCGTTAAATTTTCCCTCATATCTTCCTCCTACTGCGGAAATGTTTTGGTGGAAGCGCTCTCTATGCTCGTCACTCACCGAGCCACAACTGCTTGGTAAGAAAACAAGACGGAAATAAAGATATTGCATTTTGAGTGACATATTACTATAACCTGTCTCTCGATGTTTTCAGAACTTCATTAAAAGATACATCGCATTTTTCAGCTCTTCGATTTCCGAAATGTTTCCTCCAATAGATATAATTGATTCATAGCTGCTTTCTTATTCAATTAAGCAACCCATTTAAAATCTCCCTTAACCAGTTGACGAATTTGTGGGTCAACAAAGATTCCCTTCCTGGTCAGTAGTGGAATTTTCTTCCTAAATACTTGAAAGCTTCTCTTTCAGATTTATTGCTTCACATGATTCTTCATTGGCCTGAATTTTTAATGGAAAGGTAGCAATACGATTTCAGGAAAGACAACTAAGGGAGTGTATTGAATTTTCTTTTTTCCAGGTTCCAGTAGTTTCCTTTTAGGTCAGTGATTTTTTTTCTTTTTGTATTCTGGAGACCAATCCCAGCTGTCATACTCGCAGATTAATTAACAATCCTTGGTATAACCTAATTGTATTCCGATTAAGATAATAATAATCCTCAGATCTCAATATCTCACCTAGTGATGAGTTTTATATTTAATCATCCACCTGTAAATGGGATGAGATCCATCACAACGTAACTGCCATCTAGAATAAAGTCAATGAAGGAACTTTGGAATAACCAAAATCTGAGATTTTTTTGGATATGACTTTCATCGCTTGTAAAGCGATGAGAGATTCCTTATAGACTACAAATGATTCTTTGTCACTGATAAAAAAAAATTGCACCTAACTCTTCCATTAATGTGGAAGCGAAAGTATATACAGAATGAATAAGATTGCGGTCTGGAAAAACTGCAGATGTGCCAACGCTTCTGATCAATTTAGAGACTACGTTAAATTGGCATGGATTTATTATGAATCTCGGAACGCGACAAAAATGACGACTAAAAATTTTTTAAGGTATGGTGGGATATGGACAGGCGTTATATAATTAGACGTATAAGGAAAACTAGATATAATCATGAGGAATGACTAGTCTCTTGGGAATAAGGTGTGCTTGAGAGTCATAAACTGTTTCCACAAAATCCAGTAGATGTTGAAGGATACAATCCAAGAGCGAAATCAAAGCTGAGTTGGAGAGAATTTGATGCCTTAGGAATGCAGAGCACACAGGCGGTATCGGCGTAGAGAGAGGGGCATCATGCTAATTTATATCCATATTCACCTTAGGGAGGAATGAAATGCGCTTATCACGATTTGAAGAGCAGTTTTTTTTTTTTTTTTTTAAAGATCGAGAATTCGAAACATGATCCTACACAACAGTCCCGTAGTCACATTTTTAGAAAGCCATAATAAGGTTTAAGCTCTGGAAAGATTTGTGGTCGGTGTCTTAAGGTATTATTAAAACATAACATAGAAGATCAAGTGCCTCGTAACAATGAGCTTTAAGGTTTGTAGTACGTGGAACATAAGAAAGGCAGTCATCGAAGATGAGCCCAAGAATTTGAAAGAATTGGTTCTTTGCATAAGTTGAGAATCGGCTTAGAAACGAGACTTTGCGCCTCTCAGTTTTCTTCCTGAACAATATCAGCAACTTTGTTTGGGAGTGGAGAATCGGAATCATTGTGAATATATCTATTCAGTGATTTTATTGATGGATAATTAAAACGGCAGTTCAAGTCTTACACTCATAGAAGGGCGTAAAGGGTAAGTAATCCACTTATAAAGAGTATTTGACAAAGTCAGAAATAAAGCTCTTAATGTCATTAAAAACTATGTTGAAAAGAAAGATTTTGAGAACACTACCCTGGAAAACCCGGATAACAAGGAGTAGTAGAAACTATGATTGGTCGATCAGTCAGCAGTTGGTAAATACAGCAGCAATTGAACTTGAAGCTTTAAAGATAGTAGCTTCAGGTAGATGCCAATTCTTTACGTAAAAATTTTTAAGGTCAAAGGACGCTCTCAGCAGAAGGTTATTATTGGAGAGATCTCATGAATATCCTAAAAGACGTGAAACAAGAATTTTTTGTTAATCGATGGTGCTGAAATCCAAATTGAAAAGCAGTGACGTGCAAGACTTTCAACACCAAAATAAGGCAATCATGCACTATTTTCTCAAGAGCTTATAGGTTTGGATATTTTCAATTTTTATCTGCCCCATATGGATCTTTTCTTGGTTTGGATTTATGAACCACATCGAAAGGAAATATTTTCTACAAAAGTTCAGGAAGAAGACTAATGCCATCGAATAAATGTGTTTGAGCATCACGAAAGAGATGCTACCTGGACTAAGGATACCTTCTTTACTCTTCAGCATGGGTAAACTGAAATTCATACAGAGTAGAAAGATGATTTTAAAGTAAGTCTTCATCTCTTATAATGAGAAATTCGGAGATGGAGTAGAGGTTTTTTTTTTTTTTTTTTTTTTTTTTTTTTTTTTTTTTTTTTTTTTGCAAAGTTCTGTTGTAGTAAGAAATACTAGAGTAGGTACCAAAACTGAAACTAAAATCATTACTGTGTCAGAAAAAGGTTCAGAAATATTGTAGGCAGATCGAAGTGAAACGGGAGAAACCTGTTAGAACTTTGGAGATTCTTTGCTCTATATCACGTACAGAAGATAAGCGTGCTTGAGAATTAACGATCGATGTATTTGAAGGAAAATATAGCTTCTGGTTCTACTGTTGACAGTTAAGGAAAATTTTGTCAATGAGGCTTTGTAAATAATTCTATTCATCGCCGAACGTTTATTTGAAATTGGAGAAAGATTTTCCTTTCCTCTGTCACTTGCAAGCACTCTCGTGCCCAATAAGTTGCTGATGGCTGAAGCCTTAAGGACGATTGATAACAAGAAACTTAAAGCATCCTCTACAGTATGGAATACTCTATCACTCAGGAACATTTGGACGGTAGTAGCAGAGAAAAGAGATTCTTTCAACTCGATCGTACCATTGGAGTTTGGAGGAAGTTTTGGGGACGGTGTAGTTTCTTAAAAAATAATTTGGTAGCGGTAGCTCCTACATGATTGAATAAAGCAAGATTACTATAAAAATCTATTACAGATATTGAGAAAATATATGTCAGTACAGGATGATTGATTTGTATCCAGCCATTCTTAAGTGGAGAATTTTGCCTTAAGACAGCCCAACGAGAAAGGGATCAGCAGATTAACAAAAATGTTGCTATTGGGAGAAATAACTCTTCCCTCGTAACTGGTGGTGAATATTGAATTTCATACATCGAACACTGGAGAGAATAATTGTCTCAGGAAATTGGATAGATCACTGACCACAAAGTTACAGCTAGGGGTATATAAATAAGTAAAAACCTTGTATAGTTTAGAAAGATGAATTTGAGTAGCTACTGCATGTAGCGGTGTGGTCAGGTGAAGAATAATGAGAATGATCAGTTTATAAATGAAAATCCCAGCTCTCTCTCTCTCATGGTATTAAGGAGTCATTTGATATTCTGATAGAAGAAAGAAACCCCTTTTGCAAAGCTAGCTCTTAAAGACAAATACACCGTATTGTAAGCATTAATTAAAAAGTAAGTTCTTTGAAATTCTGGTAGTATCTTCTGTAGTTATAAAGGAACAGTCTCTTTGTGAGGTACCTTCTTCAGACAACTTGTTGAGACGTCAGGGTTGTTTGTCTTCATCGTTTTTTCAATGTCTTTGTTTTTTTTAAGATTTGGCAAAAGTTTCAAGACAGTCGCATTTGGAAAAAATATTATAAGACGACAACTTTTTATAGGAAGAAAACTGGGAAGAACGCCCAGAGACATTTTCCTTTTTGGAAACACTGGAAGAATTTTTCTTTATCACCAACTCCATTTACTTCAAAACTCAACAATAGTTCTTAGAAATTATATTAACAGAATGTTACTCCTCTAGAGTAATGAACAAAAGTTATCGCAGGAAACATGAAGAGACCTTGTCAATTACATATTGTCTTACAAAATTACATGAAGGAAAACATTCTTTAATAGTCTTTATTAAAAATGAATTCATGAAGTCGTACCTCAGGCAAAAATAACCTGACATCTTTTAAATTTGTATTTTTCCTGAAGCCTATCTTTTGAAATAAAGAATTCATGTTGAACCGTTCATCAAGATAAAGATTTTTCGAGATATGTTAGACCATTTCAAGATTGCCATTAATTTAAAGCAAATGAATTATATCTCTGAGTGCAACGAACCGAAGAAAAAGGTTTCAAATTTAGAAATTAACCAGCCTACATATATATATATATATATATATATATATATATATATATATATATATATATATATATATATATATATATATATATATATATATATATATATATATATATATTATATATATATAGTGTCCCATAAGTTTCCATACATAGGAGTTTTAACATATGTATTTTTTTGAGATATCCAATAAGATGCGATTGACTAAAGATTAGCGGATTGACATTACCATGAGGGCCGGCTCAGGAAGCTGAGGCAAGGTTGCAGACGACTTTAATAGAAAACACACATGACATTGCGGCAAAACTCATAATAAAGTTTAAAAAACAGGATCTATTACAGATCAGGCTAGAAGTGGTCGCAGACGTACTGCCAGCGATGAAGGTACAACACGTAGTGTACTCTCCGCGCTTGCACGGAGTCCCAAGAAAGGTATATGACGGTTGTCTGCTACAACAGGTGTCAGCAGATCGAGTATTGGCCGTATTTTAAAAACAAACAAATGGCATCCATACAAATTGAATTTTCACATCATATTTGTGGTGACGAACCGGATGGATGGCTGAAATTTTGTGAGTGCGTTTTGAGCAAATTTCAAGAGGATGCAGGTTTCTCAGCCGGCATATTGTTTACAGACGAAGGAAACTTTTACATCAATGGAGAGGTGAATTGATAAAATGTACGTTATTGGAGCACTACAAACTCTCACTGGCTGAGCCCAACAAAGATGCAGGGTGCTGGTAAAGTAATGGTATGATCCGGAATATGGGGTTTCAGGTTTATTGGACAATTTTTCATTGAGGGAAATCTTACTTCTTCTGAACATGTTTGCAGAAAGATATTTTCCCATTCATTTTAGACGAGGATGGTAACTTTCCGGTGTACTTTCAGCAACTTTCAATTTGTACTTGAAAGTGTTCTTCAGCAGTGGATGACACGCACTGAATTGTGTTTCGAACATAATGGCGCTCATGTAGAGCATATTATGTAAATAAAAGCGTTTTCGCGTTTATATTCCCAGATCCTCATTAATTTATTTATTTAAGTGTACCAGCTGTATTGCGGCATATGTACGCGAAACTGGTTTTCAATTGAAAGTAAAGATTGATAAGCATAGAGGAGTTTCCTTTAGAACAGACCATACTCTTTGCTATCCTGTACACTCTGCCGTAAAAGATTATGGACATACCAACCCTTTTTCTTCATTAAATTTCTCTGTTCTTCAAGTATAGAGAAATCGGAAGAAGAAAAAGAGTGGGTATCTCCATGGTTTCTTATGGCAGAGTGTTCAGGAGACGAAAGAGAAAGGTCAGTTCTAAAGGAAACTCCTCTATTCTTATCAATCCTCAGTTTTAAATATAGTCCAGTTTGTCCTACATATGCTGAGTTACAACTGGCACACTTAAATAAATAAATTAATGAGGATCTGAGAAGCATTGGAATAGATTCCTTGTGTCTGAAGAAAGTGTGAATTGAGAGGAGGTTATAATTTGTAAGAATAAACTGGTACTAGGGGAATGTAGCTTCAAATACAGTAAGAATATTTTTGTTAAGTTGGGATTTAAGGGACCCTAAATACGGAAGTTTTAGATATATTTCTTGTTTAGGAATAGTAGGAAAATGAAGAGTACCTCTAAAGATATCAGCGAGAAACTCGTCAATACTTTTTTTCCACTTGGAACTTAGGGAATAAATTAAAATGGAAAATTTTTTTAATAAATTTAATCTCTTTATGGAATAAATGCCAGTCAGAGCAAATTTTAAATGCTTTATAGATTCTAGATCTTAGACCTTATAGAGGAAACTTAAGAGATATGTTGCTGAAATAGTTTGTAGCAAGAAGGGTAGAAGTAGGTTTTCTATAAACAGATGTTTTAAATATGTTGTTAATATGAGTAACATATACATAAAGAAAGGATATGGAATTATTAACTTCTTGTTCCATGGTGAATCTCATGCTGTTGTGTCTCTCATTCATATACTGTAGAAACAAATTGGCATGATCTTTCTCCTTGAAAACTACGAAGCAATCATCCATGTAGCGGTGATAGAGAAGGGGTTTGAATAGAGGGGGGCATTGCCTGATCCAATGTTTTTCATAATAGCAGAGAAAGCTATTTGCAAAAGCAGGACCTAAAGGAGATCCCATAACCATACGAAACGTTTGCTGTAAAATGAGTTTTCTGTTTTCTTTGCAAGTTTATTCATATTTAAAATTAGGTTTCCTAAGAACTCTTCAATTACTTAATTTAATTATAATATATATATATATATATATATATATATATATATATATATATATATATATATATATATATATATATATTATATATATATATATATATATATATATACGTGTGTGTGCGTGCGTAAGTCTGTATGTGTGTTTGTGTATGGAACTACATCGTTTTCAAAAATTCTATGCTTTCTTCATACTCTTAAAGTTAGACACAGTGATCAAGTGGGTGATGCTAATGTATCTGTTGAAACAATATTGGATGAAAATATAATCATAAAATTTGTTCCATGACGTGTGAAAATGTTCGACCCTAGCAATGGTGCATTATTTCTGTCCACGATAGTACGTTTTGGACAACTTTCTTAGACACGCACATGCCTAAATAATACTAATATTAATATCATAAAACATTACTTTAAATCTTAATTTGTGAAATTAATTATAAATGAGAAAATTTTTAAGTTATGGTAGCGATTCCTAAGTTTCATCTGACTAATCTAAAATTTCGCACAGTTTCTTTTAATCATAACTTTAAATAATTTCGAGGGTATCTCAAAAAAAACATAATTATCATTTTTTTAATCACCCTATATATATATATATATATATATATATATATATATATATATATATATATATATATATATATATATAATATATATATATATATATATATATATATATATATATATATATATATATATATATATATATATATATATATATATATATATATATATATATATATATATATATATATATATATATATATATATATATATATATATATATATATATATATATATATATATTATATATATATATATATATATATATATATATATATATATATATATATATATATATATATATATATATATATATATATATATATATATATATATATATATATATATATATATATATATATATATATATATATATATATATATATATATATATATATATATATATATATATATATATATATATATATATATATATATATATATATATATATATATATATTAGGGAGCCTACACACATTCCAGATCGCCCTAACCAGTTGTTGAACACACTTGATTTATGCTTCACTACAACTCCTTCAAGATATAAATACACCATTTTTCCTCCTATTGGTAACTCTGACCATAATCTTATAGCTCTTAGTTATACTGCTTTCTCTCCAGCACTTCCACCATGCCCTAAAAATACTTTCTGGCACTTTAATCGGGCTAATTATGGGGCAATGGGTCGCTTCTTTGCTAACTACCATTGGAGTTAATCTTGCTTTTTTCCGGAGATGCTTCTGTCTCTGCTGAATAGGTAGGGGCCGTGATCCTTGATGGGATGGGTATATTCATTTCACCTTCAACTAAATCTTTTTCTCCTCATAATCCATGGTTCGATGTCTACTGTTCACTTGCCCTTCGTGAGAGAGACAATGTTTATCGTGAGTGGAAAAACTCTCCTTCTCCTATCACTCTTGCTAATTTTCATTCAGCTCGGAATCATTGCAGGGATGTTCTTCGACGGACTAAGCGTACTTTCACAAAAAGGAAGTGAGCTGACTTCCATGGCTCTCCTACTGATAAAAATTTCTGGCCTCTTGTGAAAAGTTTCTCTAATAACTTCTGTAAATCTTCCTTTTCTCCTCTTATTTGCTCTGATGGTTCTGTAGCTAATACTCCCTTGAAAAGACTAACCTCTTCGGCCTCTTTTTCTCATCTAATTCTACCCTGCTCTATTCTGGCATCCCTCCTCCTACTCCTTCTCCTCTCTGGTATCCCATGCTTCTCTACCTGTAATTACTCATGATCGGATGCATGGGATCCTGAAATCTATGAATGTCAGGAAGGCCAGTGGCCAAGATGGCATTCTCCCTCGTGTTCTGAGGATGTGTGCTTCCGAGTTAGCGCCTGTCCTCGTTCAACTCTACTCTCTATGCCTTAGTACTAATACTTTTCCTCTAAGCTGGAAGCGCGCATTTGTTCAGACGGTCCCGAAAAAAAGGTAGCCACTCTGACCCTTCTAACTATTTACCTATAGCTCTCACTTGTGTTCTGTCAAAAAATTTTGAAACTCTTCTCAACTCTCATTTCCTGGATCATTTGGAGTCTTATTCTCTTCTCTCAGATCACCAGTATGGCTTTTATCGTTCGAGATCAACTGGTGACATATTTTCTATCTTACTGATCTATGGCCTTCTGCCCTTAAGGATTTTGGCGAGTCTTGTGGTGGCGCTTGATATATCTAAGGCTTTTGACCGGGTATGGCATGCGTTGCAGCTCTCCAGGCTCCCTCCCTTTGGCTTTCCTCCTTCCCTTTGCTTACTCTTGTCTAGTTCTCTCTCAGATCGTTCCATTTCGGCACTTGTAGATGGAGCGAGCTCTTCCTCCTTTTCTGTCAACTGTGGCGTTCCTCAAAGTTCTGTTTTATCTCCAACTTTATTCCTACTTTTTATTAACGACCTTCTCAACTGCACTTCTAACTCTGTTCACTCCTATGCTAACGACTCAGCTCTACATTCTTCTACTCATTTCAAATCTGCTCCCTCTTTTGCTTCTAGAGTTGCTTCTGGTCTTCAACTTTTCGATTCTATTCTTGCCGATCTGGGTGTGATTTCCCGGTGGGGTCATAGCAACCTTGTGAAATTCAACTCTTTAAAAACTCAACTTCTTCACATCTCCCTCTCAAAAACACCTCCAAACATTCCTATCCCCTTCGATGACTCTCCCGTCTCACCCGTAAATAACATTAACATTCTTGGTCTAAACATAAACAATAAACTGTCTTGGAAACAACATATCACAATTGTTGCTAAAGCGGCCTCTAAGAAGCTGGGAATTCTCTTCAGGTTGCGAGAATTTTTTTATTCTGAGCAGTTACTCCAAATATATAAGAATCTTATTCGTCCTTGTATGGAGTACTATTCTCACATTTGGGGGGGGGGCTCCGGCTCCTCCTCTCTTCTGGATAGGGTTGACTCTAAAGCTAAAAGTTTAATAAACTGTATCCTACATTCTAACTCTCTTGACCCACTATCTCTGCGACTTGACTTTTTGGCACTATCCCTTTTCTATAGGTACTACAATAGAAGGTGCTCGAGGGGATTAGCCTCTCGCAATTCTCCACCGTTTCGTCGTCCTCGTTGCACAAGGGGTGCCCTGCTTTCGCACCAACTTTGTTTGGATGTAGGGAACCCCAGGTTAGCCAGTTGTGGTGTCTCCTTCTTTCCAGCTACCTCTGCTCTGTGGAACTCTCTACCATTATCTATTTTTTCTTCCTGAATTTAATCTTCCACTCTTCAAGGCTTCTGTCTGTGCCCACATGAGGGATTTGCGTTAGGTCTGTGTTTGAATGTGTTTTTTTAATTTTGTTTGTGGCCCCTCCTTGAAAAGGGCTCTACCCGTGAGTTGTGGCCATCTGCATATATATATATATATATATATATATATATATATATATATATATATATATATATATATATATATATATATATATATATATATATATATATATATATATATATATATATATATATATATATATATATATATATATATATATATATATATATATATATATATATATATATATATATATATATATATATATATATATATAATATATATATATTATTTATATATTATAATATAATTTATTATTATATTTTATATTATTTATTATATATTATATTATATATTATTTATTATTATTATTATTTATTATTATTATTATTATTATTATTATTATTATTATTATTATTATTATTATTATTATTATTATTATTATTATTATTTTTATTAATTATGTTAGGTTAGGTTACGTTAGATTAGTTCAACTTATCATAACCTGAACGATCGAAGTTTGCTGTGTGATACAAAAAAAAAATATTAAACTTTTATATATTTAGAATTGTCAATTTAATTGTCAATTAAAAGTGTCAATGTCTTTAGCTTAAATTTGAAAATGACAAGGTATATATATATATATATATATATATATATATATATATATATATATATATATATATATATATATATATATATATATATATATATATATATATATATATATATATATAATATATATATATCGTAATTTTATATTATACTCTTCATTATGCTCATACATAGCCTTGATAAAGGGTAGAAGAAGTATTGAAACACTCGTAAGTAGTCGGTAATAAATTATTAAATTCCTCCTTAAGAAGAGAGGTCCTGTTAGGACTATTTTATGAAAAAATTATGAACGATCAACGTTAATCATGTTTAGGAAATATGAAAAAGTGTTCCAATTTGACAAACTATAAATTTCAACTCTATTTTCTGAGAAATTGCAAGTCAAATATAATTTTTAAAAAATTTATATTTTTTTCGACATTGGAACAGAAGGAAGATTTTTTCAATTAGTGTCAAAATATTCTTCTTAACAATGCAATTAACAATAAAGAGAATTTAATAAATATCACATCTAAAAATGTTAAGAAATATTTTTATATTTTAAAAGAATATTTATCGACGTTAAATTGTAGTTTTATTAGTGTTGTTTTATCACGATCTATAAACAACTCTCGAAAGAATTTATGAAAAGAAATTATTTTCCCTTGAACTACCATTAAACTTTGAAAATATAAATCCTAATAATGTAATTTTCAACCATAGTTTCTTTCGGTTAAATGAAAGTGTAAAGAACTCTCTTGCAAAAGGATTAAATTTTGGAATGATTCCATCTAAATTGAAACTATGCAGATATTTATCACTTTTTTAAAACTTGGTAAGAAAGAAGTCTTAAAGATTCTCCATTATATAAATTTACTGAAGAAAAAGAAAAAAGGATTTTTAAAGATATTAAAAATTTGGCTTTTTCATCATTTCAAAATTTAACCGTAGAAAGTTTGAATAAATTTCAAACTTTCAAAACTGATTTTGACAACGTAAAGAAACTTTCACAAAATAAAGATTTGACAATAACTAGGCTTGACAAAGATGTTAATGTTGCTATTCTTAATAAAGAAGACTATATCAGTAAAGTGACAAATATACTCTGATAATACTAAATTTGAAATCTTAACAAGAATTTATCTAAAACTTTTTCATTCAGTAGACGATAAATTTGAGAGATTTAATTAGAAAATTGAAAAGTTCTGAAATAATTGATGATGAAATCTATAATTCCCTTTATTCATCTGGAGCCAAACCAGTTATATTATATGGATTCTAAAAGTTCATAAACCTAATTGGCCCATTCGTCCAATTTTCTCTGCCATCGGTATGGTAAATTAAAAGCTCTCGCAATTTTCAATTGCGATGTTAGACAGGCTAACTAAAAACAACTGTACAATTAAAGATAATTCTTTCGTTACAGAAATCTTAAATTTTCAGGAAGCTGATAATTACATTATAACAACTTCCGACGTTGAAAGTTTGTTTACAAACGCACCTTTCAGAGAAACATTAGACATCATACTTAATTCTTTACTTAGCAATGCTTCCACTGTTAATTGTCTGGATAGAAAAAGTTTTCAGGAATTATTACTCATAGTGACGAATATTTTAGTTTAATTGAAAATTTTATAAGCAAATTGATGGTGTTTCTATGGGTAGTGTTTTTGAACCTACTCTAAGTAACATTATGTGCTATTTCGAATCCATTTGGCTTAATGAATGTCCAGAGGAATTTAAACCGGTTTTCTGTAGAAGATATGTAGACAATTCCTTCCTACTTTTTAAATCTATAAATGAAATTTATACGTTTTTACAGTATATAAATTCAAAATATTCAAATATCAAATTAACAGAAGTTGAAGTAAAAAAACACTACTTGGCATTTCTTGATTATAAAAATGTATAAGGAAAACAACAAATTTCAAATCAACATTAATGGAAGCAAACATTCACAGTATTTACTACTAAAAACAGTTCCTTCATACCACATTTAGTATAAAATTAATTTAATTTAAAACTTTTAGGACCATACAAGATCTCATCCGTATCTCTCGAATGAATTGTACTCCCTAAAAACGCTATTTCTAAAGAATGGATTCCCAGGATTCGTAAATGATATAATGTACTTAGGAATCAACTTTTATAATTTATTCAGAAATCTTCTATTGTATTAGCAGTACCAAAAAATAGCCTGTATATGAAATTGCCATTTATGGAGGGAAGGAATTGTGAAATTGAAAGCAGAATTAAATGCATATGAGAAAGAAATTACTCTCAGTTCAAATTCAAATTAGTGTTCTCTAATGAAAATAAAATTGGAAGGTTCTTCAAAGTTAAAGATAAAACTTCCATTCGCTTTATGCTCATTATTGGAATACAAAAATACAAGTGCTGTGGTTGTGATGCCTCCTACATAAAAAAGACTACACGAAGTCTTTTTGTTTGCATTGAACAATAAAGAATCTCTTATAGAACTTTGAAACATTTGCACCATCTCCCATATTCAGTCATTAACTCTCATTCTCTTCAAAAGGATCATCCTATACAGGATTCAAATTTTATAATTTTGGACTCTGAATGTGAACCTGACCTCCATTCTTTAGAATCCTTATATATTGTCCCCACGCTTCAAAGTTGATTGAAATATATTCAGAAAATATTTTGATACTGAAGTAGTATTTTGTCCTTTGGTCGTACTTTTTACTATTTATTTATATATAATAATTTTCATTCATTTTTATTTATTGATATAACTTTTGTCATATTTTTTTATTTATTTTGCATATGTTGCAATTTTATATTTTATTCTTCATCATATTCATAGTTATGATAATAGGTAGAAGTATTGAATCGACCGAAACTACTCAGCAATAAATTATGTTCTCATTTCTTTTACTTAATTTAGAGATTATTAAATTCAGCCTCAAGAACAGAGATCCTTCTACTTTACTACTATATATATATATATATATATATATATATATATATATATATATATATATATATATATATATATATTATATATATATATATATATATATATATATAATATGGTTTTAGACCAGGTAAAAGCACGACAGACTTGATATTCAATATGAAGATGCTGACGGAGAAAAACATAGAATGGAACAAGAAAACATATGTAACATTCATTGACTTAAGAAAAGTTTTCGACAGGATAAGAAGGAAAAGAATGTGGAGAGTATTAGAAGACCCAGCGTACAACATTCCTGAGAAATTATCAACCCCTATTAAGGGCATGTACGAAAAGCTTATAAATATGGTCAGAGGAGGAAAAGGAGGAGGCGAGAAATGGTTTGGAGTGAAAACCGTGGTGAGGTAGGGCAGTGTGTTGTCACCATTGATTTTCGCACTGTACCTGGACCGCTATTTTAAAAGAATATTCATAAGAGAGAATAGAGAATACACATTGGTATATGCGGATGATGCAGTAAATGATAATCTCAGGAACTGAGGATCTTCATGAAGCTGTGATTAGGTGGAATGCTGTGTTGAACTCTATGGGCATGAAAATAAACAGAGAAAACAGAAGTAATATAGTAAAAGCTAGGGAGAGAGAAGAGATAGTTGTGAACATTGAAGGGACTAGACTTGAGCAGGTGAGTAAATATTGGGTGTGGTGTTCGGCGAAGAGGGAAGACTAGAGGACGAGCTGAGGGAGAGAATAGGAAGATTCCAAAGAAGTGAGAATGCTGTATCCGCTACTAAAGGAGAGAGGAATACCAACAGAAGTGAAAGTACTAATATATAAAACAATACTGAGACCAATATTGTTGTACGGTTCAGAATGTTGGACAATGAATACAGTGCATAAGAGCAGAATCGAGGCCGCGAAAATGAGAGTACTCAGAGTCATCAGGGGAATATCGCTGAGTGATAGTATGAGGAGTGAACTGGTGAGAGAGGGACTTGGGGTGGAATCAATTTTGGAATGCGTAGAAAGAAACCAACTGAGATGGTTTGGTCACTTGAAGAGAATGGGGAGGAAGAGAGACTGACAGAGATGCTGCAATGGAGACCAGAAGGAGGGACACCGGCGAGAAGGCCAAGGAAGAGATGGATGGAGGCGGAAAAAGGAACAAGACACTGGAAGAGGTGGAAGACATCCTAATGTTTGAGGACAGAAATGCGTAGAGAAGATTCTGGAGGAGTAGCATCCGACAAGCACCAGTCTAACGGTTTGGACGGTGACGATGATATAATAAGCCTTCTTAAAAACATATGTTCCTTAAATTAGTAAAAGACATCCAAACTCGGCTCCAAATTACAGTGTATATATATATATATATATATATATATATATATATATATATATATATAATATATATATATATATATATATATATATATATATATATATATATATATATTTGAAAGAGGCCCCTCCCAACAGCAGTTAATTGATACAAGAAGTGTGGCCTTGGAGCAACTGACCTTTGATCTTTCTCGCATTTCAAATTAGGGCAGAGAAAACATGGTCGTTTTCAATGCCTCAAAAACTCAATTTCTCCATCTTTCTACTCGACACAACCTTCCATACAAGTGTAACATCTTCGAAAACAAACGACTCAAACCTTCATCTATTCTCAGTATTCTCGGTGTTTCTTTTTCTCGTGATCTTTCTTGGAAGGATCACATTACTTCTCTTTCTAAATAAGCTTCTAAGAAGTTGAGTGTTCCGAGGGGCCTTCAGAACTTCTTCACACCACACTAGTGGTGTTTTCCCAACTTCCTTTGATTTGCACACTTTTAAACGCCGTGTATCGGGTCACGTCTGCCATTAGCGACCAGATTTTGACATTTCCCCAACTCTGGTGAAATAGGTAGGCCTGTAGCCTTTGCCCACCAAAATATATATATATATATATATATATATATATATATATATATATATATATATATATATATATATATATATATATATATATATATATATTTATGGAAATGTGATTAGTTTTATTTGGAATAGAGCTGTGAGGGAGGAAGCGATGTGAAAGGTGAATTTGACGGTGGGAGATCAACATTTATTCAAACATTAGGCAAAATGGACACAGACGACACGCTCAAGTTGTATATTCGGCGACCTTCTCAAGAAAATGACGACATTAAAGGTAACAATCTATATATATATATATATATATATATATATATATATATATATATATATATATATTATATATATATATATATATATATATATATATATATATATATATATATATATATATATATATATATATATATATATATATATATATATATATATATATATATATATATATATATATTATATATATATATATATATATATATATATATATATATATATATATATATATATATATATATATATATATATATATATATATATATATTATATATATATATATATATATATATATATATATATATATATATATATATATATATATATATATATATATATATATATATATATATATATATATATTATATATATATATATATATAATTTGAAAAACGCCACTCCCAACAGCAGTTAATTTATACAAGAAGTGTGGCATTGGAACATAATAATAATAATAATAATAATAATAATAATATAATATTAATAATAATAATAATAATAATAATAATATAATAATATTTTTATTATTTATTATTAATTATTTATTATTATTATTATTATTATTATTATTATTATATATTATTTTTATTATTATTATTATTATTATTATTATTATTATTATTATTATTATTATTATTATTATTATTATTATTATTATTATTATTATTATTATTATTATTATTATATATTATTATATATATAATATTAATATATTATATTATATATTATATATATATATATATATATATAATATTATATATATATATATATATATATATATATATATATATATATATATATATATATATATATAATATATATATATATATATATATATATTATATATATATAATATATATATATATATAATTATATATATTATATATATATATATAATATATATATATATATATATATATATATATATATATATATATATATATATATATATATATATATATATATATATATATATATATATATATATATATATATATATATATATATATATATATATATATACCTTAAGATAATGAGAGATAAAGAAATATTTATTGAAAAGAAAGTATTAAAGGATGTGTATTGGAAATAACAACTAATTATAATATAGTTTAGTGTTGTGACAATATTCGCACACACATTCCAGTCCTTCAATTTCTCCCTAGCGACCAACATAAAAGATGAATAATGTAACGATGAACGAATTCCTGTTGTTATTGCTAAATAAATGCTAAAGTGTTGGAAACGCTTTCCTTCTCAATGCTTGGTTTTTTATAAAATAAATATGTCTTTGAAATCATTGTTGGAATTAAAAGAATCGATCTCTTTTCTCGAATTCGCAAATTGGGTTTCATTTCAAATAAACTACAAAAACACTATTGAAAATGAATCTATAATATTAGGGCACATTTAATTTGTCTGATAACTGACCTTTCAAAATATTTGATTATGGTTAAAATTTTGGGAAACTTTGCCTTGCCAAACTGAGAGTTAGTCTTTAAACATATGTTGTTTTATCGAATTAGATTTACAGATAAAGACTTGCAATATATTAAAAATATGTTGTGAGTCAAAGTTATTGGGCAAAGGTGTTTAATAGAGTACCAAATTATTTGTTCTCCTGCGTCTTCACAAAAAGCTGTCGCACCTTATTATCGTCACCATGGAGAAGCTGGGCGACAATATCCATCTGCCAAAATTCGCTATCTTTGACGAAACTATTGATAAGTACCACAACGATGCCATTTACAAGATTTTCTATTTTGCTTGAAAAAGATCACGACTGGTTTCTCTGAGACCGACCAAGTATTCCTTATACCAACGTGTTCTGAACTCTTCCAAGATTTTGCAGGAATTCTTAAGTGATCAAATTAGCTTTTCTCGACATGAGGAGGAAGAACTCCAGAACTGATTATCAGAATCGGTTCCTGGCAATACCAAACCGATTCTTGCTTGAAGTTTTAAAAAGTAATTACGTGTAAGAAGAATGATATCATTATCTGACAAAATGCAAGTAAGGGTCTGGAGTTTATAGCGTCTGTTATATCAGAAAGAATAGTAATGAAACTAAAATACTCCAAAGAGGAGCGTCCGACTGTCTAATAATAAGAAAACCTTTAGCATTTGTTCCCACATACTATCCACTCAAGGACTATATGAATGTATTCGGTGGTGCTTAATTTGATTATGCCGAAGAAACTCGCAACCATTCTCAGACACAACAAACGAATCTATTTCATCTGCTCTCTGAGTAAAGGACTTAGCGTTTTCGCTGTAAAGGACATCATGGATACCAAACTTATTGACGAACCTTTGAAACAACGACTTTGACGACATATCTGGAAGAAGATCCAGATATATCGTTCGAATATTGAGGCAAGTGTATATTAAAACATACATCTTCTTAACCTGACTGACACCCTTTAACTCTCACCCACCAGTCTTTGTTAAGGTTAAGTCCGAGGTACTTGAAAAGACGGAATAGCTCGAATTGTGCTCTGGTGAAATTCGTGAAAAGAGGATATCTAAATGAAAAGGAATTGAACTTTTAATACACTATGTAATCATTAAGGACACTTTTGATTGTAACACGAACAGAAGTAATCCATAAACCTCTCAATTTCAAATAAGTGAGAGTTAATTGTATGCCTAGATGCTTACACCTAAAATGAGCATTTCCTAATATGATAGGATTAAGAACTTTGTATGGTGGTAGTTTGATCGAGAAATACGTCTTTTGCTTCTGATGACAATAAGGTCGCCCAAGAACAGTTTCAACCTATTAACTAAATCGAGAGGTCGAGCATTTGAAGAAGGGTTGAGTTTGACTTCCTGTAGAAAATATAATTCTTTGGGAAAAAATTTCCGTTGTATGTTCCTGAGACAATAAATTCGAGCTCTAGAGTCACAGTTGATGTCCACCTTGGCAACTCTAAATCGAAAGGGTAAAAGAATAGCGCAAACTCCATGGAGAGATGAGACTGGAGAATCTCTGGAAGTTCAGAACAGGCGGGTCTTTAACTAACTAAACAATGCTAAAAATGGGACTGTTATATTAGCATTTTTACTGTCCAATTTATGACTTGGCTAATGTGAGAAATCATGAACCAACCATTCAGGCCCTAGAGATCGAAAAGATAATCTTTTTTTAAACTCCTAAGACGATTAATCTGTGGTGAGCAGGTCCTCAGAACAAACATATTTGAATTCAAGAGCCAAACGATGATCTCTTTCAAGGAAGTCCTCAGAGAAATGTCCCGTTTAAGATTCATGACAAAAATCTGCTTAGACTTTTAACCTTTGTTCAAGATCCATTTCAAAAGTATCTGTGAATATGAGAAGATATTGAGATGTCCAAATTTAGTTCCCCTAAAGCTCTTCAAAATTTGAGGAATGCATTTCATGGCCATGAAAACAGATAAAAGCTCGAGACACAGCAATGTTTTTTCCTTTAGCAGGAGCCACCTTACCTTTTGACCACAAAATAGATGAGCCACTTTCGCTTGACGTGATATATACAACGAACAACATAAGCTTGAGAACTGGTATCGCAAAAGGATATTGATGAAAATGTTAGAGTCAAAAGACTCGAAAGAAAAACGCGGAAAAGATATCTCTCAGAAATATTAAGTCAAGACTAAATTTCTCCCATGAGTTTTTCAACTCGTCATCAATCCTACTGTCCCAACTCATCTCTTTTTCTTAAGTCTACCTTATAGGAAGGCAACCTCTGATGGTAACTAGAAGAAAGAGAGAGATGGGGTAGAAAACTTTAGAGATTTCCGAAAGAAGCTCTCGCTTCGTGGATACAAGATTGAGAGAGAAGTCATTGCTTAAAGCTGTCCAAGGTACTATTGTACAAATATCCCAAACTTTCTCTTCTTCAAACTGATAAGAAGACAATTTTACGACGTTTTCAAAAATATCTCTGAGCTTTTTACTGTTGAAACTTTATGAAACCCACCTTCACTCATTCTGGAGGTGGCAAGAAGAAAGACCTTCTTCAGAACGTCTAAAGAAGAGTGTGTGAAAGTAAGATTGTGAACATAGAGGTTGTTCTGAAGGATAAAAATGCAAAGACAAGATTTTTTTTGGGCATGTTGCCTAATAGAGACTTCCAATACATATGAGCTTACTGCTAATCCAAACATGATTGTGGTATAGTGATAAGTAAGTAGCCGCCCTTCTGTTTCCCATGAGAATCAAAATTTGTTGTGATCGGATTCTAGCTTCCGCTGAATCTGAAGAAACGCTTTCGAATATCGGCAAGAACGACGTATTTGTTTGTTCGAAAAGAAAGGAGCTTTAAAAGAGAATAAAGGAACTCCAGGATAAGAAGCCTGGTTGAAGGAAGGACTGTTCTTTATCGTAAATTGATCAGCAGTGATGACTATAGATCTATGTAGGATCCAGATGTATTTAAAGAATTCTCCTTGAGAAACTTCTACTGGCTCGATTATACCTTCCTCTAGGTTTTGACTGAACACTTCCCCATAAGCCGAAGCTGGGCCTGGACTTCAAGTCGTTTCTTCACTCTACAAAGTGTGTCTAAATCCACTTGATGATTAGAAGGCACTACTTTTAAAACTTCTTCATACCAAGGAAGTCCTATGTGATATTTTCCATCCACAAACTCTACTTCTTCGTGAAACCTTTTTATGAATACATCATCGATGGAACCTACGTCAGATTTCATTTATTCACAGAGACTCAAGCTTGTAAAGAATTCTCCTGGATAAACTTCTACTGGCTCGATTATACCTTCCTCTAGGTGTTGTCTGAACACTTCCCCATAAGCGAAGCTGGACCCTGTACTTCAAATCGTTTCAAGAGTCCAGCTGCCCAATCTCCACCAACCTCAAAGAAACTTACTGCGTAAAGAAAGGTTAATGAAAGAAAATCACTCGTCTCTATGACTGTCTCCAACGTAGTCTTAAGAAGGAGACTTACTTTTCTCTTGGTGATGGCTCTCGCTCTTTTGGTTTGAAAAATATCACCCTTGGTTTACTTCACCTTGTCTTTCTTCACCTGAAATAGATTTAGAGGAGGAACCAAGATCACTGATTATAGTCTCTTCGAGAGTCTCAACTATTATAGAAACTTCATCGATGTTACTTGCCATAATATCAGATTGTCAAATATGTAAGTTTTTAGAAATATTTTAATTAATTAACTTAAAAGAATGTGGCACGAAAGTTCTATCCAATTTATGAAAGAATGACGCTTTCAAATGAGGTAAAATGCTTTTAAATGACGATTTTTATTTCTATCTTTACATCAAATTAACTTTACACTTTCCGCTCAACCAATCCGCAAAAATATATAAGAAATTATCTAATGAAAAGTGGTGAACCTTGTTTCTAAATGAATTTAAAAGAACAGAAAAAATATACGAATTATAGCAAAACCAAAAACCGCACAAAAACACAAATAGTTACAAATATATACAAAAAAAATATAAAAATATACAATATAAAAAAAAAAATATAGATATATATATATATATATATATATATATATATAACAATATATATATATATATATATATATATATATATATATATATATATATATATATATATATATATATATATATATATATATTTTTATATTTTTATTTTATTTTTACTTTTACAATTTTCCACAATCATGGGGTGGTATCTATCTCGCAGGCCACATCCATCCAAACACTCACCAGTTCACCAATCTTTTCCATTCATCCCTATCCTCTGTCAGCCGCACAACCTCCTCCCAATTCAACCTTCTATCCCTTAAAAGCTCCTTGGCATTACTCATCCAACTTCCCCTCGGTCTTCCCCTATCTCTTACACCCTCCACTTCTGAAACAAACACCTTTTTAGCCATTCTCTCTTCATTTATCCTACAGACATGTCCAAACCATCTCAGCATACTTTGTTAAGCTCTCTCAACCAAGCTCTTTCTCCATCCACACATTTCTTTTATTCTAACATTCCTGACTCTATCTCTTCTACCAACTCCACAAACCGCTCTCAGACCTTTTATTTCGAAAACTTCTATTTTTTTCCTCTTTCTAGCGTTCAACCTCCATACTTCACTCCCATACATAACCAACGGTATACAGCATCCCTCAAACATTCTCACCTTCACCTCCCTTGGTAATCTTCCTCTATCCTAAATATCCCAAAAAACCTAACACCTTCTCCCCTTCTCTTATTCTATGACCAACTTCATCACTCATACTTACATCAGCCTCTCTAAAAATCACCCCCAGATACTTAAATACAGTGACTATCTCCAATTTCTCCCTACCTACTTTAATTTGTAAATCATCTCCCTCAACCACACCCCTCTCCCCTCCTTCCCCATTTTTCATCCACAGCACTTTACTCTTACCCGCATTTATTCTTAAGCCTAAATCATCACAACCCTTTACAAACTCATCCACCAACACTTTCAAATTTTCATGTTTTCAGCCAAAAGTACCACATCATCCGCATACATCAACACATTCGCATCCCACATACCATCATGTTCCCTCATTCTCATCCCTTTCCCTACCCTATCCATTTTTTTAACCTCTTTATTAATAAATAAATTAAATATCCCCGGAGACATTACACAACCCTGTCTCAGACCATTATTTACATCAAAAAACTCAGTTTCCTTTCTGTTCACTCTCACACATGCCCTGCTATTCTGATATAAAGCTCTAATACCTCCCTGTACTTTCTCCTCAATATCATACTCATTCAGGACCTCCCACAGTTTATTCCTGTGTACCCTATCGTAAGCTTTTTCCAGGTCCATAAAACACATATACACATCCTTCTTTTTATCCCTACTTTTCTCTTCAATCATTCTTAATGTAAACACCTGATCCATACAACCCCTTCCTTCTCTAAAACCCCCTGTTCCTCTCCTATTAACTCATCAATCTCTACCCTATTCAGTAAAATTCTTCCATACACTTTCCCTACAACGCTAAGTAAACTTATCCCCCTATAACTTCCACACTCAAACTTATCACCCTTACCTTTATACAAAGGAACCACACATGCATCCTGCAAATCTTGTGATACCACACCCGTTGTCAAACATAAATTAAATAATCTTAACGTCCACTCTACCACGCTCACACCCCTTTCCAGCAGCATCTCCGCACTTATTCCATCCAAACCCGTAGATTTACCTCTTTTCACTTTCCTCAAAACTTTACCTATTTCTTCTATAAGGATTCCCCTCTGAGACTCATCCACCATCCCTCCCCTATCCCTCATCACAGCTACACTCCTACCTCCCCTCACATTTAGCAACCTACTAAAATGCTCCATCCATCTTGCTCCAACCCATCTTTCTTCTTGTCTTATTTCTCCGTCTAAGCCCTTTATCCTCCCTCCTCTCACCTCCCCTTTATTCCTTATATTATTCACCTCCTTCCAAAACATCTTATTCCTTTCTTCAAATCCCTCCACTATTTTATTACCCCATTTTACATCTGCTCTTTCTTTCGCTCTTCTTACCTCTTTTTTAGCAATCCTCTTTTTATCTTTATAAGCCTCCAATTCCTCTATCCTATTTGTACCCAAAAAATTTTCAAAAGCTATCTTTTTATCCCTCACAACAATACTCACCTCCTCACACCACCATTCGCTTCCTTTTCTTTTACACCTCCCTCCCACTCTTCTTATCCCACAAGCGTTCTTTGCACTTTCTACCAAAGATTCCCTTAACCTTCCCCATTCCTCCTCCACTCCCTCAACAGAACTCTCTTTTACCTCACCCCATCTTAACCTAAGCTCTCTTCTAAATTGCTTCCCCACTCCTTCTTCCTCCAATCTCTCTACTTTCACAAGCTCTACTGCTCTACTTATATCCCTAATCTTCTACCAACCTCCTCTTACTCTAATTTTAGCGAACACCAAATAATGATCAGATATCCCTCTAGCTGCTCCTCTAAACACACACACACACACACACACACACACATATATATATATATATATATATAATATATATATATATATATATATATATATATATATATATATATATATATATATATATTTAAAATATCGAAGTCGAAATGGTAGAGTTGTAGTGGTGAAGGATAAACACAAAAGCTGAGGAAGTGTTTAAGAGGAATAACAGGAAGAACAGTTGATATAGAAATTTATATTTTAGAGGAAACAATGAAGTCTTGCAAATTAATGAAGATTGCGAAAAGAATAATATTGGAGAAGCTTGAAGATAGAGTGATCTATTTTTTTTGACTGGCAAACTCATATATCAGAATTGTACAAAAATTACTTTGATTTTGAGATATAAAAAGGTGAGTTGGTTGATGAAGTCTGAGGAGAGCAAAATACTTCATGCAGGGGAGATAAAGTGTTTGAGAGCTTCGACTGAGGAGTCAAGAAAGAAAAAGAATGAAGTAGTGAAAGTATGTGTTTGTCAAGTTATCAACAAGATCGACATGTCTTTTTTGAGGTTGTTGAAAGGAAGGGAGAGTTGCCAGGGGGTGTTTCGAGCGGATGCTCGATTGAATAAGAATTGAGAAATACTTAGGAATTCGTAGAAGAGACCCTCTAAGGTGATACGTTGGACTTCAGAACTCTGCTGGAGGGAGAAATTTTCCATGATAAAACAGTGTGGAGGAGCATCTTGGTTGCCCTGACATGTTTAATCTGCTTTAGCAAGATGAGGCATATATATATATATATATATATATATATATATATATATATATATATATATATATATATATATATATATATATATATATATATATATATATATATATATATATATATATATATATATATATATATATTGTAAAGTTCAACTTTTATAAGAAAGTGAACTTTTCTTTGCTTTTCTTTTAAAATGTATCGTGTGAATTTATGAATGAAAATATTATTTTATTTCCATTCATAAATAGCTCCAAAATCGATTAATTTGTGTAATTTATATTTTGGCCTTTAAAAGTTAAATTAAAATCAACGTAGTAAAGTTAATGATTTAAATGATAAAAGGCGTGTAAGAATATATTAGAATTTAATTAATCATGAGATTTAAAGATGGCCAGTCAAGATTAACTGCAGAATAGAAGACTCAACAAGAGAAGAATTATCCATGGAACACCATTCTAGACAGTCAAGACTAATAACAACAAGATCGAAGATATCTCCAACAAATAGAAGAATCAAAGAAACCATCTAGAAGAAGATCTTACATGGAGCTCTTAGCTATATAGCGAGAGTAACCTCTAACTATTTGGTGGAGGTAAAATCCATTCTTCGAGGACAAGAAGAGAAATCGATGAGAAGAAATCTCTAGCCATAAGGCGAAAGTGAATTTCAAGAACATCTATTACGAAATAACGTCGTGAATCCACGGAACGCCCTCCGAAGAGTCAAATGAACGCCTTCTAATTAACTCGGCTTATATTTATTATATTTATCCACGTTACCAAGAAAATATACTATTATAAATATCAATTGTAAAATATTTAACCTTTGTCGATTGAGTTCAGAATAATAAAACTTTAAACTATAACATCAATAAAAAAGTTTAAAATATATATATATATATATATATATATATATATATATATATATATATATATATATATATATATATATATATATATATATATATATATATATATATATATATATATATATATATATATATATATATATATATATATATATATATATATATATATATATATATATATATATATATATATATATATATATATATATATATATATATATATATTATATATATATATATATATATATATATATATATATATATATATATATATATATATATATATATATATATATATATATATATATATATATATATATATATATATATATATATATATATATTATATATATATATATATATATATATATATATATATATATATATATATATATATATATATATATATATATATATATATATATATATATATATATATATATATATATATGATTCGACTGTCGTCGGGAAGGGACGTGGTTTAAAATAGATAGGAGAGAAAAAAGTGGAAGGCAACGGAGGGAAGATTGAGAAGAGATGGGAGAAAAGATTAAGGATATCTTCTGGATCTATTTTGATAGTTGGATATTGTACAGAGTGTGCTTGAGGAGTGTGCTGAGTAGAAGATAGATAATAGTTGCGAAGATGTATTTTAAAATATGAATTTTTTACTTAATATTTCAGCATTTTTTAAAAATAGTAAATGAAATGAAATTCAAATAAATTATTTTTCAAAATATATGGAGGAGCTACAAATCTCTCTAGATTATGAACTTTAATGTTATGAAAATAAAATTTAATAATATGAGTTTGTATTGACGGATTAGTCATACAAGAAGAACGAAGAGCAAGGACAACAAGATTAGCAATCCGGCCCTGTAATTATTGATTATTGCTTACAACAACTCCAGGGCCAGCATGGTAAACCTAAGTTCCGAGAAGCATCTTCTGGAGATTCCTGGAAAAAGAGTTTTAAAGGTTAAAAGATGGGAGCAATGCTAGTCCCTCTGAAAGGGCGAAAAACCTACCTGTGTGTTTAATTAAAGCTCAAGGACTGGCACTGAAACCAACGAGCCGATAAACATGATCTTCTAGAACCCTCTAGGAAGGGAACTTTTATGAACAGATAGAGAAAGCTGCTAGTCCCAATAACAGGATGAAAAACTTTCCAGAGAGAAGATGAGTATAAATATATATATATATATATATATATATATATATATTATATATATATATATATATATATATATATATATATATATATATATATATATATATATATATACACTGAAGAGCAAAATTAACGCACCACTGGAACAATCATCAATAAGAGGATGCAGAAACATTCTAAATGGGTAGTAACATTGTTAATATAAAGCACATGTTTTTACATAATGCAGTAATTTGGTGCCCAGCGAGGGAACCCTGGGTCCCTGGACACCGTGGTATATTAGTAAGGTGCGGTACAAATCTGCAGGGTTTATGTGCATGCCACCTGTCCCTGGCCGTCAGTACCTTGTGTGGCCTCCCCTTGCACGTATGACAGCTAAACACCTTTGATGCATGCTGGAGATGAGGTCCTGGATAGTTTCCTGTGAGAGTTTCTTCCATATACGTACAACCGTTTGTCGCAGGTCGTTAAGGTTGTGTGGCTGGTCCTGTATCCGTCGAAGCTCCTTTTCAGTGTGTCCCAAGTATGCTCGTCCAATGTTCGAATCCCTACCGTGTTGAGGTAATCACCAACACATCTATCAACGTGCGATCTGGCGTTATCCTGAATGAAGACAAAAGCTTCACTGATGTACAGTTCGAGTATGTCCGGTATGTATCGTTACCCGGTAAGGTACCCTGCATTGAAGACGTGTAACTCCGTGCGGGCTTGGAAAGATATGCAACCCAAAACCATAACGGACTCACCACCGAAGGAGAGAATTTCTAGCATTGTGCATGCCCCATAGTGCTCATGACGCCTCCAATACACCCTGGAACGTCCGTCGGAACTGGGCAGATTGAATCGGCACTCGTCCGTAAATAGGATATTCGCCCAGTCCTGGGGCCGCCAATTCAGATGTTGATGTGCAAAAGCCATCCTTCCTCTTCGGTGCTCCCTGGTGAGCTGGGGCCCTCTTGCCGGCCTCCGTTGGTGGTATCCATTTTCCTCGACGCGATGTCGAATGGTATTTGTGCTAACAAGGGTCTGATGGATAGCCTGCAGTTTGGCACGATGGTGATGTTGTGTTGTATGTCGATCGAAAACTGCCATTAACCATATATATCTGTCCTCTACGGCCGTTGTTGCCCGTGGTCTACCTTGATCAGTCCGTCTGGTGGGAGCATTTGTCAACTCGTACCTCTGTTAGACCTTTCTAATGGTTGTATGGGAGACCTCGAACCGTCGGTCCAGTTGGCGTTGGTCGTACCCTTCAGATGCTAGTGTTGTAATTACCATACAGTCGTCGCGTGTCAGACTCTTTCGTAACCTCTCCATATTACTTGTACAAACGTTAAAAGTTGAATACTCTCGATGCCAGGCATACCCTTTGGCTTTTTATTATATTTTGTCGATATTGCACCTACACCCAACCCATCGATGCCAAACAGCATTATGTGGGTAAGTACAGGCACACACCACGATATATATATATATATATATATATATATATATATATATATATATATATATATATATATATAATATATATATATATATATATATATATATATAATGCTTACAACCTTTCTCACAATAGTGGGGTGGTGTCTATCACAGGCCACATCCATCCAAACACTCACCCCTTTCTTTTCATTCATTCTTATCCTCTGTCAACCGCACACCCTCCTCCCAATTCATCCCTCTTTCCCTTCACAGCTCCTTGACATTACTCATCCAACCTCCCCTCGGTCTCCCCCTATCTCTCAGAGCCCCCACTTCTAAAACAAATACCTTTTTAGCCATTGTCTCTTCATTCATCCTACAAACATGTCCAAACCATCTCAGCATACTTTGTTCAGCTCTCTCAATCCATGCTCATTCTCCATCCACACATTTCCTTTATTCTAACATTCCTGATTCTATCTCTTCTACCAACTTTACAAACCGCTCTCAAACCTTTCATTTCAAAAACAATTTTTTTCTATTCCGAGCGTTCAACCTCCATTCTTCACTCCCATACATAACCACCGAAATACAACATCCCTCAAACATTCTCACCTTCACCTCCCTTGGTAACCTTCCTCTATCCCAAATATCCCTCAAACCACCTAATACCTTCTCCCCTTCTCTTATTCTATGACCAACCATTCATACTAACATCAGCCTCTCCAAATATCACCCCCAGATACTTAAATAAAGTGACTGGCTCCAATTTCTCGCTACCTATCTTAATTTGTAAGTCATCTCCCTCAACCACACTCCTCTTCCCTCCCTCCCCATTTTTCATCTACAGCACTTTACTCTTACCAGCATATACTCTTAAGTCCAAATCAACACAACCATTTACAAACTCATCCACCAATACTTTCAAATTTTCTTTTGTCTCAGCCAAAAATACCATATTATCCGCATACATCAACACATTTGCATCCCACATACCATCATGTTCCCTCATTATCACCCCTTTCCCTACCCTTTCCATTTTTCTCACCACTCTTTGTCATAAATAAATTAAATAACCCCAGAGACATTATACAAATTTGTCATAGACCATTATTTGCATAAAAACTCAGTCTCCATTCTTTTCACTCTCACACATGCCCTGCTATTCCGATATAATGCTCTAATACCTTCCCGTACTTTCTCCATAATTTCATACTCACTCAGTACCTCCCACAGTTTATTCCCATCTACCTTATTGTAAGCTTTTTTAGGTTCATAAAGCACATATACACATCCTTCTTTTTTTTCTCCATTTTTCTTTTCAATCATTCTTAATGTAAAAACCTAATCCATACAACCCCTTCCTTCTCTGAAACTCCTCTGTTCCTCTCCTATTAACCCATCCATCCCTACCCATTTCAGTAAAATTCTTCCATAAACTTTCCCCACAACGCTAATTCAATTTATCCCCCTATAACTCCCACACTCAAACCTATTACCCTTACCTTTATACAAAAGGACCACACATGCATCCTGCTAATCTTGAGGTACTATACCCGTTACCAAACATAAATTAAATAATCTTAACATCCATTCTACCACACTCACACCCTCTTCCAGCAACATCTCTCCAATTATTTTATCCAAACCCGTAGATTTACATCTCATCACTTTCCTCAAAGCTTTACCTATTTCTTCTATTAGGATTCCCCCCTCAGACTCATCCATCATCCTTACCCTATCCCTCCATACAGCCACACTACTACCCCCCTCACATTTAACAACCTACTAAAATACTCCATCCATCTTGCTTCAACCTTCCTTTCTTATTGCCTGGTTTCTCCGTCTGTGCCCTTTATCCCTCCTCCCCTCACCTTCTCTTTATTCCTTACCTTATTCACCTCTTTCCAAAACATCTTATTCCTTTCTCCAAATCCCTCCTCTATTTTATTACCCCATTTTACATCTGCTCTTTCTTTCGCTCTTCTTACCTCTCTTTTAGCAATCCTCTTTTTATCTTTATAAGCCTCCCATTCCTCTATCCTATTCGTACCCAAAAAAATTTCAAAAGCTATCTTTTTATCCCTCACAGCAGTACTCACCTCCTCACACCACCATTCACTTCTTTCTCTCTTACACTTCCCTTCCACCCTTTTTACTCCATAAACATTCTTTGCACTTTCTACCAACGATTCCCTTAACCTTCCAACATTCCTCCTCCACTCCCTCAACAGAACTCTCTTTTACCTCACCATATATTAAACAAAGCTCTCTTCTAAATTTCTCCCCCACCCCTTCTTCCTCCATTCTCTCTACTTTCACAACATCTACTGCTCTACTTATACCTCTAATCTTCCTCCAACCTCTCCTTACTTTAATTTTAGCCAGTACCAAATAATGATCAGATATCCCTCTAGCAGCTCCCCTAAACATATTCACATCAAGTAATCTATCTCTTATTCTTTTCTTAATACATATTTAATCAAGTAAACCTCGTTCACCATTTCCCTCAATTCAACTTGTGTTTCAACTTTTTAACAAACCAAGTATTCCCTATTATCAGTCTATTCGCCACTCATACTTCAAATAGATTCTCCCCATTTTTATTTCTGTTCCCAACCCCAAACGGGCCCACCACCCCTCCTCCCATATCCACACCAACCCTCGCATTTATATCCTCTAATATTCAAACATTTGTACTCGCCTCAAAACCATTCAAGCACTCATTCAGTTTCTCCCAAAACACTCTTCTTTCTTCCGCATTTGCTACATTCAACGGCGCGTATGCACATAAAAAGACCCATTCCTCTCTATTAAACCTCAACTTCACCCATATAATTCTTGAAGATATTCTTTTCATCCTTTATTATTCATTCTCACTATCTTTGACACATCACTATTGCCACCCCTTCCCCAGCTCTCACTCTCTCTCCAACACCTGAATATACTTCTTTAAATCCAGCAAAATTGACCTCCTCTTTCCCTTTAAGTTTAGTTTCGTCAACTCCAACAAATCCAACTTCTTTTCTTTGCAAATCTCTCCAATATCCAACTGCTTAATTTTATCATTTAACCCTCTTACATTCAAACATCCGATTTTACATACAACAGAGCCTCTCTTAACTTCCATTTTCTCAGCCTCAATAGTATGCGGTTCTACCCCACTGGAGGGATGAACCCTGCCCTCGCAGCCCCTTCCCTCGTTCCAAACCATACCTAATAATATATTTTAAAATTTACAATATACAAATATATCTATATATGAATAACCTATACTTTCACATATAAATACAAATATATGAAAAAATCAACTCAGATACTATAATAAAAATGTCACTAACTGAATAAGCAAACAGAAAAAAACAGACTAATAGGCAAATAATAAATAATAATAACATTAACTGAATAAATAAATAGAAATAATATGCTAAATAAAATAACAAACAATAAAATTATCTAAAAATATCTAAAAAACTAGAATCAATAATTAACACAAAAAAATTATAAAACCAGAAAAACTAAGGTATACACTTTACTATCTTATATAAAACACTAAAACTACCAGTAAATACAGTAACTAATATTATACCAGTAAATACTTCTACTTAACTAAAACTACTTAAACAGCACAATAAAATAAAAACAAATATAAAAATAATCAAATTATATATATAATATATAATATATATATATATATATATATATATATATATATATATATATATATATATATATATATATATATATATATATATATATTTCTCCGCTCTTCGGCATTTCGGTGAATTTTTTGCTTTTGCGCTGAACATATCGAAAGCTTTCGACAGAGTTTGGTATAAGACTTTGATTTCCAAACTTTCCTCATTCTTAATCTATCCTTCTCTCTGTGGCCTTCTCACTGCTCACTGATCTCCTTTCCGTCGTTCTATAACAGCTGTTATAGATAGCTACCATTCATCCCTTAAATTTATTAATAGTGTTGTCCCTCAAGGATCTGTCCTATTCTTAACACTTTTTCTTCTTTTCATTAATGATATTCTCTCTGTTACTTCATCTCATATCCACTCCTATTCCGATGATTCCACCCTGCATTATTCCTTTCAATTTGTAAGACGCCCCGCAAAGAGGGTAGCCTTGTAGCAACTGATCTCAAATCTATCTCGCATTTCAAAGTGGGGCAGAGAAAACATGGTCGTTTTCAATGCCTCAAAAACTCAATTCTCTTCCATCTCACAATATTTCGCACAACTCAGACCTTAATCTCTCCTTAATATTCTTGGTGTTTAATTAAAACTAACGATAAAACAAATTTAGTTTTAAAGTTTACCGTTTTAAAATTTAAGTTCCTAATGTAAATATTATTTGTTTTACTTTTTTTTAAAGATTGTTTTTTGTTTTTTCGTTTGTTTGTTTGCTTGTTTGGCTGTTCGTTTGTTTGTTTTATTGTTTTGAATGTCTGTTTCTTTAATTTAATTGTGACTGTGTTTGTTGAATGGCGGGTGTGCTCTGGCGTGGGTTCTCTATACACTTTACCAATGTTCGTGGCTTACGATCTAATTTAGTATCTGTGGAATACCACCTCTCTAACTCTCATCCGAATATTTTCCTCTTCTCTGAGCCCCAGACATCTAAGAATTCCTAATCTAACTTTTTTTAACATATCATTCTATAACTTATTGTGTAATTTCCTTTCTAAGGGTGAAACATGTGCCTATGTAAACACTAACGTTCCGGTAACACTTCTTGTAAATCTTGAATCTCCTAACTTCGATGTTCAGTAGCTTAAAACATTTCTTCCTACCACTACGATAACCTTGTGCTTCTGCTTCAGTTTCCCCAATGGAACATTTTCTACCTTTTTTGATTACCTAACTACTTCTGGCGAGACTGCTAAATCTTCACATCCAAATACTAAAGTCCTCTATTTAAGAAATTTCAATATACACAACAACGAATGGTTGGTTTCCTTTCATACTGATCCAGGATGAGAGGAGGCCGAATCCTTCAGTATTCTCAACAATCTGGAGCAATCTTGAATACTCTTGACTTATGCTTTACTACTAGTCATTCTCTCTATAAATACGTTGTCTTCGAAACCTATTGGTAACTCTGACCACAATCTAATTACTCTTAATTTTCCTGTTTTCTCTCCAACTGCCCCACCCTGCCATATTCATATCTTCTGGCACATCGATGAGGCTGACTGGGAGACTTTGCGGTGCTTCTATGCTAACTATCACTTAATGGACTGCTTCGTCTCTGAAAACGCTTCGGTTTCTGCCGATAAGGAGGGGCTATAATCGTTGCTGGGATTCAACTTCAACTCATTCAACTTTCTTCTAATTCTTTCTCTCTTCAAAATCCATGGTTCTATCGTGCTTGCTCTTGTTCCATTCAGGCTAGAAACAACGTGTATCGAGAGTGGAAAAATTCTCCTTCTCCTATCACTCTAGCTAATTTTCATTCAGCTCGGAATCGTTGCAGGGATATTCTTCGACGAGCAAAGCAGGCTTTCACTAAAAGAAGGTGTGCTGAGTTCCAAATTTCTAATACTGATAAATCTTTCTGGAATCTTGCCAAAAAACCTCTCTAGCAACTTCTGTAAATCTTCCTTTCCTCCTCTTATTCGCTCTGATGGTTCTGTTACTAACACTACAACTGGAAGGTCTAATCTCTTCGGCCTCCTGTTCTCCTCTAATTCCACCGTGGACAACTCATGCAATTCTCCTCCTATTCCTTCTCCTTTCAGATGTCTCATGCCTTTACCTGTGATTACATTTGATCAGGTGCATGGGCTTCTGAAATCTATGAACATTACGAAAGGCAAGAGGCCAGGATGGCATTCCTCCCCGAGTTTTAAGGGAGTGTGCCTCTGAGGAAGTTCCATCCCTCATTCAACTTTTTTATCTATGCCTCAATACTAGCACTTTCCCTCAGCGTTGGAAGCGCGCATTAGTCCAACTTATTCCGATGAAAGGTACCTTCTCTGATCCTTCTAACAATCGTCCTATAGCTCCCACTTGTATTCTGTCTCAACTATCATTTCTTTGAGCATCTGGAATCTCATTCCCTTCTTTTTGATTATCAGTATGGCTTTCGGCGTTCGAGGTCTATTGGTGAAATACTTTCCTATCTCACAGATTTACGGTCTTCTGCACTTAGGGACCATAGAAAGACCTGTGTTCTGGAGCTTGACATATCTAAGACATTTGACTGGATATGGCATGCGTCACTGTTTTCCAAACTCCCCTCCTTTGCGTTTAATCCTTCTCTTTGCTTATTTATGTCTAGCTTTCTTTCTAATCGTTCCATTTTGGATGATGTTGATGAGGCGATTTCTTCCTTTTCTCTCAACAGTGGTGTTCCTCAGGGTTATGTCTTGTCTACTACTCTATTCCTACCTTTCATTAATGATCTTCTCAGCTGTTCGTCTAGCCACTATCCATTCATATGCCGATGACTCGACCCTCCATTCGATTGCATTTTTGCTGATCTTGATAGAATTTCCCATCGGGGTCGTCTCAACCTTGCGAAACTCAACTCTTTAATAACTCAACTTCTTGAAATCTCCCTTTCAAAGACGCCTCCTAGCTTTCCTATTTGTTTCGACGATTCTCCCGTCTCTCCTGCTGACAATATAAAACTTCCTTGGCCTTTACATAAACAAAATAATGTCTTGGAAATTTCACATCACAATGGTTGCTAGCACGGCCTCAAAGATTCTGGTAGTTCTGTTTAGGTTCCGAGAATTCTTTCCTTCTTCACAGTTACTCCAATTATACAAAGGCCTCAACCGCCTTTGTATGGAGTACCTCTCTTATATTTGGGGTGGCTCAGGTTTCACCCGTCATTTGGATAGTTTTGATGTCAAAGGCTAAAAGACTTATAAACTGTTCCGCTCTTATTAAGCCACTTGACCCTTTCTCTTTCCGACGTGACGTTGGTGCCATGGGTCTTTTCTATAAGTACTTTAGCGGCAAATGATTGAGGGAACTTTCAACTCGTGTACCTTCGCATTTACGGTGTCTTCGTACCGCAAGTGGTGCATTGTTTGAATATAAATTATTTGTGACTATGGGCAACTCCAGGCTTGTCCGCTGTGGTACCTAATTTTTTTAAAGCCAACTCTATTATGTGGAAATCTCTCTCATCTTCTGTGTTTCTTGCCAAATATTATCTCCATTACTTGTGTTCACCTACGAAATTCGCGTTAGATTGGAATTATGGCTTATTTTACAATTTTTTCCTTTAACACCCAAACATATTTGAAAAGGGCTATGACCGTGAGCGGCTGTAAAGTTGAAAAAAATGCTGTTTGTATAATAATAATTCAAATTCAAATTCAAAATTCTTTATTCATTGAACGTTCACTGTAATTTACAATATGTAGTAGGTACTATCCTACTAACTATACTACTACTACTACTACTACTAATAATAATAATATTATTAATAATAACAACAACAACAACAACAACAACAACAACAACATAATAATAATAATAATAATAATAGTAATAATAATAATAATAATAATATAATAATAATAATAATAATAATAATAATAATAATAGTAATGAAGTGACTGTACAGTTCTCTGAAAAGGAACTTCTAAGGGGATACACATTAGTTTCCATTGAGCCTCCAAAGTTTAGTAGTTAAACAAGTTTTTTAATTTTATTATTAGAAAGTATATACTAAAATGGTGCATGTAACGAAATGAGTGATAATGATAATGCTAATTAAAATACAATTATCTTATAAAATTAATAATAATGAAAATAGTGATAAAAATGTTAATTCTAATAGCAAAAATAGTAAAATCAATAATAATAATGATGTGAGGAAGAAGAAGAAGAGGAAGAAGATATTCGCAAATATAAAAATGATTGAAATAATATAATAATAATCATAATAATTATGGTAAGGAAGTATTAATAATATTATTAACTATAATAATAATAATGATGATAATAATAATGAGAATTGTAATAGCAACAGCAATAAGGTTTTTAGTTATGATTCCCAAGCTAACTTCAATTACGGCAATAATTTGAAAGTATTAATAGAATTATCAAAATTAAATGTAAAGACAATATTAAACATAATAATAATAAAAATTATAATAACAGTAATAGTAATAATAATAGCAATAACGATAATAATAATAAAATAATAGTTAATGAATATTAGTAATAATAAAGTCAATGAAAGGTGTAGCCCAATATCATTTACAGTAGTGTTCGTAATAATTACGAGAAAATGTTGCCGTTGGAGTGTAACATCACGTGAATTAGAGAAGTAACTACCACATTATGGTAATACAGAAATAGTAACAATATTGATTATACAATAATATCAGTAAAATCAAATAATAGTAACTGTTGTATGAGTAACATAACATTATTAATAATAATAATAATAATAATAATAATAATAATAATAATAATAATAATAATAATAATAATAATAATAATAATAAAAATAATAATAATAATAATAATAATAAGAGAAATAACAATAGTAATAGTAATAAAACACTTATTGAACTGGAGAAGAAATGCTCAAAGTATTTACCACAATGTTTTCCTTATGGTTTATCCAACTGGTTAGTCACAGTATGTGTGTGTTTTGAAGCTATCGCTTTCTCAAAAAGTGAATGGGAAGAAGAAAGAAAAAGAAAAAAAAAAACAAATTTAAGATTTGAACCCAGATGTAAAAGGAGCCAAATTGACGAATATGAATAAAAAACGGTAGAAATAGTAAAATTAGCGATAATAATAATAATAATAATAATAATAATAATAATAATAATAATAATAATAATAATAAAATAATGATAATAATAAAAATTACAATAATAATAATAGTAATAGCAATAATGATTATAATAACAATAATAATAATAAAAACAATAATAATAATAATAATAATAATAATAATAGGACTTGTACTAACTAATAATAAAAATCGAAACAGGGAAAAATTAGTACTGGCTAAGATAATACTTTTTAATATTATACGTAAACTTTTTCGCTTTCTTTAGGACAATTTTTAATTGTTTATCAAAATTCATGTATAATTGAAATGGTATAATCCCTTCTTTGTAATTGCTGTAAAGTTTATGTTTCTGATTTATCGAATTTTCTAAGCCAGGTGTCATACAAGGATTTTGAAATAATAATAATAATAATAATAATAATAATAATAATAATAATAATTTATCATTATTATTATTAATTATTATTATTATTATTATTATTATTATTATTATTATTATTATTATTATTATTATTATATTATTATTATTATTAATTATTTTTATATATATTATATATATTATATTATATATATATATATATATATATATATATATATATATATATATATATATATATATATATATATATATATATATATATATATATATATATATATATATATATATAATATATAAATAAAAAAAAAAAAAAAAAAAAAAAAAAAAAAAAAATAATAATAATAATAATAATAATAATAATAATAATAATAATAATAATAATAATAATAATAATAATAATAATAATAATAATAATAATAATAATAATAATAATAATAATAATAATAATAATAATAATAATAATAATAATAATAATAAAAATAATAATAATAATAATAATAATAATAATAATAATAATAATAATAATAAAAATGATAATTATAATAATGATTTTAATTATAAAATATTTTAATTTTTATTTTTTAGCCAAAGATGATTCACCGAGAAATAATAAATTTGAAGATATTTCCTCATTTTCTGCCAAAGATTATCCAATTAATTCTTCAAAGATGGTAAGAATATATATATATATATATATATATATATATATATATATATATATATATATATATATATATATATATATATATATATATATATATATATATATATATATATATATATATATATATTATATATATATATATATATAGGGACCGACAGTGGCTGGAATTTTGCAAGGGGCCGGGGGTTTCTGGATGGAGTTGCATAAAATTTGCAAAAAGGTCAAAAGCAATGAAATTTTAGGTTAAGAAAATTAGATATAAATTTAATTGATGTTTATTTAATTTTAAGGAAGGAGTAGAATAGCCAACATTAACTTAAATTAATGATTATATGCATTTTCTCCAAAAAAAAAAAAAAAAAAAAAAAAAAAAAAAAAAAAATAGTTTTAAAAAGTACAAAAATTAAAAAAAAAAAATTTAAGATTTAAAATCATCAATATAACGTACCTGTATTTAAACATAGTTATTTTATTGTCATATATCAAACTTGTATTATTTAGCTTCATTATTTCAAAATTATTATTTTGTTTATACTTTCAGTCAATATGACTAAAAGATCAGCTTCTGCAGTATTGGATTACTTTACAAATGTTTCAGGATAAGCTCGAAATAGCTAAATGTAACATCTGCAGTCAGAAAATTAGAAGAGGACCTCCAGGTGCTACAAGTAAAAAAATTTCAACTAAATCTTTATGGGGCATCTAAAATCAAAACACAAAGATGAACATTCACTAGCAGAAAAGGAGCGGTCAAGAAAGAAAAGAAAAAAAAATATTGAAAAAAGAAAGAAAAAATCTTAATTTTCTTATATTTTGTTTGAATTTTTTTTTTTATTATTTGACTGATTGAGCTAAAATTTTCAGGGTACATGCATATTTTCCCGAAGTTCTGAGTTGATTCCGAGCATTTTTCTGAGTCCATAACGGTTTGAAAGTTATTTGAACCCAAAATTGAAAAAAAAGAATAGTGGGGTCAAACCACTGGTCCACATGAACTGAAAATTTAATTGAATAATCTTAGCCCGAATTTCTTGCATTGGTGGGGAAAGATTTTTGATATCAAGTTTAGAAAAAGAGTTACAAGCACTTCAAAAAAAAAATTTTTGCAAAAATCGTACCCTTCTGGAAGAAAAAATTATTTTAAGAAAAAACACTACTTACTAATTTTTTTTTATTTTTTTTATATTATTTAGAAGAGGGACAGGACAACAACATTTATTTAGTGCATTATTAAATGCTATTTGTTTGAAGCGAGATATATCCTCTCAAACTTTGGGAATTTTTGAAATTTGGTCAAAAATGTAGCATTTTAAAGGCTATATCTCGAAACCAACGAATCTCATCGAATAAAGTATAGAGAAGAATTTGTAGCCCCATCCCTCTTCTATACACCAACCAAAAAAAATAAATATTATAGTTTTTTTTATTTTTTTTATTTTTTTTTATTTTTGTTCGAAAACGTAGATTTTTTTTTTCGATAGTTGGTCAGTTTTTGGGTTATACAATTTTTTCTATAACTCAGAGAACAAAAGTCTGTTAAAAACCTTTGTAGCCCATAGAATTCTGAATATATAGTCCAAATTTCATTTTATTCCAGAAAGTGGTTTGACCCCGCCATTAATTTGAAAAAGAGTCAAATTTCAAAAAAAAAAAAAAAAAAAAAAAAAAAAAACCTTTTAAATTATAGACTTAGAAAAACGCTAGCAATTAACTTTTTTTCACCGGGAAAAAACCAGCTTACACTGAAAATTTCAGGAGAATCGGATAAAAATTGAAAAAGTTTTTGAAATTGGACTGTCTCCTAAGTATAATTTTCCATTTTAACCCTGGCAGGCAAACCCCAGTTTCCCCAGATTTTTTGTAGGGGCCGGTGCCGGGGCCCCGGTCGGTTCATATATATATATATATATATATATATATATATATATATATATATATATATATATATATATATATATATATATATATATATATATATATATATATATATATTGTGTGTGTGTGTGTGTGTGTGTTTATGTGCTTGAATTTTTTGTGTATTTTCTGTGTACAGGTGTGCGTTTCCCACCAGGCTTCGGATTCGAATTCGAGAAATTCAGAATTCATCTGGATTCGGATTCGGATTCGAATTCTTTCGTTTTCGGTACCCTTAAAATTAAAATAACTTTCTTTTTTTTTTACTTTAAAAATTTCTGGCCTCTTAGGGGGAGGATGTAGAGCCGTTCGAAGTGATTGGGCTTAACCCGCGCTGTGATAGGGTGGGCTAGACCATTCCGTTCCACTCCGTTGCCCTTTGGTTCGTTCGTTTTTGCGTTTCACCTGCTCAGAGGGTCTCTAGTGTACTCTCGTCTCACATTGGAGTGTCTATGCTATCATTTCTTCTTCCCCCGGCTTCCTTCTCATATTCTCACAAATTTACAAGCGCTTACTCGTACATTACCTTTAAAATCCAACTTCAAAATGGCAAAACACAAAACTTCCTAGGAGATGCTTCGAGGGACGGCATTCAAAGAATGCCCTCATCCACCCCTTCCCACATCACAACTTGGGAGTTGGTGACCTCTGTTGATATTGTTGGTACCACCAAGACCTCCATGCCGACTTACCCTGGTGCACGGTCTTCCTTTTTTATTAACTTCAACATTCGAGGTCTCTTTTTAATTTCCATTTTTCCGAACACCACCTCTCTTCTTCTAGACCTCATCTCTTGTTCTTAACCGAAACTCAGGTGTTTGAGGACTCTGACAGCAAACTCAACTCTGTTTCCTCCTACCGTATCTATCCTCAATTTTCAGCCAAAGACAGAAGTTGCGAACATGTGCCCAATGATGTTGTCCTAACTCTGGTGGAAATTTTAGTAGGCCTCTCACCAGAGGTGAAATAAAAAAAATCTTATCTGATAACTTCTGTTAATTTGATTTTCGCCTCTTATTTGCTCTAACTGAAAAGGCTAATCTTTTCAGCTTTAATTCTTCATCTAATTATATCCTAGGAGATTCTATCATGCCTCAAAGTTGCCTGAGTTTGAAAAATTGCTGCGTTCACCTCACTCTCTTTCCTGACCATTTACTTTAGGGTTCAGTCCGGCTGAAATTTTCTCGAATCTGGGGGTCCGGGGGTTCGGGGGTCCGCGTGGGTTCGTGAACCGACAAAGAAAATATCAGGAAGGTCCCTGAGAATGCTGGATTGTACGCAAATGCAGAAAAGACCGTTAGGGACAGGTTGCCAGATTTTTCGAGGTAGCTAAATCTGGCATTCCCGAAAATGCGTACTAAATATATATATATATATATATATATATATATATATATATATATATATATATATATATATATATATATATATATATATATATATAAGTAGTAGTACACTACGCACTTTCGGGGGTGCCAGATTTAGCTACCTCAAAAAATCTGGCACCTGTCCCTAACGGGATTTTGATTTGCAATACAAATCACTCCGCTCAACTAAATCTTTATGGGGCAATTTCAACCCATTGAAGTTAGCCTCAAATCTAGGGAAGGGGCCCTGACCATTTTCTTTGCGGTTCAGTGCAGCTGAAATTGGCTCGAATCTAGGGGTCCGGAGGTTCGGGGGTTCGGGGGTCAGCGTGAGTTCGAGAACCGACAAAGAAAATATCAGGAAGGTCCTTGAGAATGCAGATTGCACTCAAATGCAGAAAAGACAATTAGGGACAGGTTGCCAGATTTTTCGACTTAGCTAAATCTGGCACATGCTACGCACTTTCGGGGGTTCCAGATTTTGCTACCTCGAAAAAATTTGGCAACCTAAGCTAAACGGGATTTTGATTTGCAATGCAAGTCACTCCGCTCAAATTGACCTCACGCTCTTTCCTGACACCATTTTGAAGGTTCAACCCATTGAAATTGGCCTCAAGTCTAGGGAAGGGTCCCCACTTGGGCCCCGTGAACTTCGCCAAAAATGTTATCAGAAAGTTGCCTGAGTTTGCAAAATCACTGGGTTCACCTCACTCTCTTTCCTTATTATTTTCTTTGCTGTTCGGTCAGGCTGAAATTGGCTCGAGTCTGGGTGTCCGGGGGTTGGGTGGTCCGCGTGGGTTCGTGAACCGACAAAGAAAATGTCAGAAAAGTCCCTGAGAATGCAGGATTGTACGCAAATGCAGAAAAGACCGTTAGGGACAGGTTGCCATATATATATATATATATATATATATATATATATATATATATATATATATATATATATATATATATATATATATATATATATATATAATATATATATATATATATATATATATATATATATATATATATATATATATATATATATATATATATATATATATATATATATATATATATATATATATATATATATATATATATATATATATATATATATATATATATATATATATATATATATATATATATATATATATATATATATATATATATATATATATATATATATATATATATATATATATATATATATATATATATATATATATATATATAGGGAGTGTGCGTCTGAGCTAGCTCCATTCTTCGTTCAACTTTTCTCTCTTTGCCTCAATACTAGTACTTTTCCTCAGTGTTGGAAGCGCGCATTAGTCCAACCTATTCCGAAAAAAGGTAGCCGCTCTTATCCTTCTAACTATCGCCCTATAGCTCTCACTTGTATTTTGTCTAAGATCTTTGAAACCCTTCTCAACTCTTATTTCTTAGATCATCTGGAATCTCACTCTCTTCTTTCTGATCATCAGTATGGCTTTCGAGGCTCGAGGTATGCTGGTGATATACTTTCCTATCCCACAGATTTATGGTTTTCTGCCCTTAGGGAACATGGGGAGACGTGTGGTGGCGCTTGCCATATCCAAGGCATTTGACCGTGTGTGGCATGCGTCACTGCTCTCCAAGCTCCCCACCTTTAGGTTCCCTCCTTCTCTTTGCTTACTTATGTCTAGCTTTCTTTCTAATCGTTCCATTTTGGCTGTTGTTGATGGTGCGACTTCTTCTTCCTTTTCTGTCAATAGTGGTGTTCCTCGGGGCTCTGTCTTGTCTCCTACTCTATTCCTACTTTTTATTAATGATCTTCTCAGTTGCTCGTCTAACCTTGTCCATTCATATGCTGATGACTCGACCTTCCATTCTTCTACTCATTTTAAATCTGCTCCTTCCTTTGCATCTAGAGCTGAATATCGTCTTCATCTTTCAGATTTCCTTCTTGCAGATCTGGATAGAATTTCCCAGTGGGGTCGTCTCAACCTTGTGAAATTCAACTTTTTAAAAACTCAACTTCTAGAAATCTCCCTCTCAAAGACACCTCCTAACTTTTCTATTTCTTTCGACGGTTCTCCCGTCTCTCGTGTTGACAATATAAATATTCTTGGCCTTAACATAAAGGAAAAAATGTCATGGGAACCTCACATCACAATGGTTGCTAGGGCGGTCTCAAAGAAGATGGGAGCTCTGTTTAGATTGCGAGAATTTTTCCGTCTTCGCAGTTACTCCAATTATACAAGGGCCTCATCAGCCATTGTATGGAGTACTGTTCTCATATATGGCTCAGGTTTCACCCATCTTTTGGTTAGGGTTGAGTCAAAGGCTAAAAGACTTATAAACTGTTCTGCTCTTACAAATCCACTTGACCTTTATCTTTGCGACGTGAAGTTGGTGCACTTTCTCTTTTCTATAGGTATTACAGCGGCAAATGCTCGAGGGAACTGTCCACTCGCATACCTTCACCTTTACGTCTTCCTCGTAGCACAAGGGGTGCATTGTCTGCACATATATTTTGTGTAGACATAGGCAACTCAAGGCTTGTTCGCTGTGGTGCCTCCTTCTTTCCAGCCACCTCTGTTTTGTGGAATTCTCTCCCATCTTCTGTGTTTCCTGCTGAATTTAATCTCCATTCCTTTAAGGCCTACGTCTGTGCTCACCTGCGAAATTTATGTTACGTGGGGCTTGTGGGTTGTTTTATCTCTTCTATTGTTCTAGCACCCCCTCCTTGAATAGGGCTTTGCCCGTGAGCGGTGGTGATGTGTAATATATATATATATATATATATATATATATATATATATATATATATATATATATATATATATATATATATATATATATATATAATATATATATATATACTCTCTATAGTTATAATATCACCACTACTAAGGACACTGCTATTCTGAACTCTCCTATCGCATACCTCCTCTACAGAGAAAGGTTTGTGGGACACGCCTTTCTGCACAGTTTCATCCTTTCTTTGTTCAGCTCTTTGACCCTGCTCAAACCTACGTGTGCTCAACTGGTAAAGTCTGAAGCTCACTTACTGTATCTATTTCCCCAACATCCATTGACTTGCACACCTTCAGACGCCTTTTATAGGGATGTGCCGGTCATTAATCGATGACTATTCCGAAATTCGGATACTCTATTAAAATAGAGAACAATTCTCCATATATATGGGTGGATAAGACCCTTGTATCATTGGAGTAACTGTTTCGATAAAAAATAATTCTCCCAACCTGAATAGAACTATCTTCTTTGAAGCCGCCCTAGTAAAGGTTGCAAGACAGTGTTGTTTATGTTCATACCAAGAATGCTTTTGTTGTTCGCAATTGAAATGGGAGAGCAGTCGAAGGAAATAGGAAAGTCGGGAGAGAGATGTGAAGATGTGTGGTTTTTAAAGAGTTGAATTTTGCAAGATTGAGGCGACTCCCCACCCCCGGAAAATCCCATCCAGATTGGCAAAATGGCAACTCTAGATGCAAAAGAGGTAGCAAATTTGAAGTGAGTGAATAAATGGAGAGTTGAGTCATCGGGAAAAGAAAAAAATTAATTTAAAAATGTTTCTGAGAACATCGTTAACATAACGTAAAAATAAGTTGGAGACAGAACAAAACCTTGAGGAACACAACATTTAACAGAAAAAGTGCTGATATGGAATCACCTGAGAGAAAACCAGACATGATTAAGCAAATTTGAGAAATAAACCCCAAGGAAGTTATTTTAGAGAGTAGTAGTTTTTGCCCTAAACCTTCAAAAGCTTCGGATATCTCAAGCACCATTACAGAGGACTCTCATTAATCTTGAAAAACAGTAGATAATAAATCAGTTAGATAGGAGAGTATGTCCTTAGTAGGCTTTGGGCGTCGAAAACCATACTGATGATCTGAGAGAAGGAATGAGATTTCAGATTTTCCAGGAAATGAGAGTTGAAGAGAGTTTCTAAGATTTTAGAAAAAATGCAACAGACAGCTGTAGGATGAAACTTAGAAGGTTTAGAACGGATACCTTTCTTCAAGATTGACCGGGCACATGCGAGCTTGTAGCACAGAGGGAAAGTAATGCTATTAAAGCGTAGAGAGTAGAGCTGAACGAGGAAAAGCTTTAGATCTAACTCATACACCTTCAAAATCGGAGGAATAATACTATCTATGAATCTCAAGGTCTTGTGCACCCAAACAGGCTTGATAACAGGTAGAGATATGGAACAATGGATGGAGGGAGTATGATGAGAGATGCTAGAATCGTCCAGGGTGGTATTAGATCAAGAAAATGGCTGTAGAATAGCCTTTTCAGAAAAGAGTGTTAGCTAGAGTACAATCATAATGTGAATAAGAAGCGGAAAGGCAGATTTACAAAATTTATTAGATATATTTTTGGTAAGAGGACAGAAATATTTATCAGTAGAAGAAAAAGCAAGGTTGTTTAAATTTTGATGTTACCGTAAATGAAAAGATTCGAGTCCGAATCCGAATCAAATTCGAATGCAGATGTATTTAAAGTTATCGAATCCGAATTCACCTAATTTTTGAATTTCTCGAATCCGAATCTTAATTTGAATCCGGGACGTTCTAATCCGAATCGAATCCGAATTCACCTAATTTTGTAATTCTAGAATAAAAATTCAAAAATGCAAAAGCTTTCGAATCTTAATTCAAATTCGAATCCTATATCGGTTTCTCCCATCACTGATATATATATATATATTGTAAGAATTTTATATTACTAATGTTAAATTTAATTAAATTCTTACCTTTAGTTAAATTCTCTTAATTATTTTAAATGTTGCTAAAGTTTAAGACCCTAAATCACCTACCCTAAGTTTAATTCTCTAGCGCTAGATTATGAAAACCTAGTTTAGGCTAAAATAAGGTCTACTTTTAACTTTTTTATATTAATTTTTATAGTTTCATTAAGAAATGAATCTTGGAATATTATTTATTAATGATGACCAATAATAAACAATATTAACTTAACTAGACACAATTAGTTTCAATAGTTTAAACTTTTTAAAGTATCACAATTTTAATAGAAGCTTTCAGTACAAAATCAAGAACAATACTGTTTTTAAAATGTATGACTGTTATGTAATTTTTACTACTAATGCGCGTGCGCGTGCGCACTTTTGCGCTTTTAAATATATATATTCATTTAAATAAACCAAGTAAATTTTAATGTCACAATATTAATTAAATTTTTACAGTTAAATATATTAAAATTTTATAAATATTTTACTATTAATAGTTTTAATTTTATTGTTTTATAAATTATTTTACACTCCCACAAAATTATTGTATTTGTGAGACAAATACAATCAACTTACTTTCATGGAAATGTTAAATTCACAAATTAATTAATTGGTTTCACAAAAAATGTATTTAATTCACATGTTTTTTAATTTGGTTTTATTCATCAAAGTCTTCACTATAATCTTTGATGAATTTTCTACACTTTTCAGCTGCTTTACGTTTAGGTTTGGTTACAACTGAAGTATTATTATCTTGGTCTTTGATAGGGTCTATATTATCTATGTCATTGTTCGGTGAATTGTCTTCAATTGGTGCATTTTCACTATGAGTAATAGATAATTCAAGAGGGTACAAATTTACTATTGAGTGGTATGCTATTTGACCATTACCTTGCCTCAGTTTTACAGAGCGAATTTTATTGTCATAGCCAATAACCACTTCCAAAACCTTTCCAAGGAGCCAAAAAGGTCTAGGTTTCACTGGAGATCTTATCAAAACCACATCACCTACTTTGATTTTATTTTCCCAAGAGATTTGATACAGATCTCTGCTATGCTCCCTAAGGCTTAAAAGATAACTTTCAAACCAGAGTTTTCGGAAATTTTCTAAGATGTTCTCATTTTGTTCTAAAGTTTGTTGAACCCTAGCTTGACTATGACTATCAACCCAAGTATCATCATATTCCTCTTTGAGTATAAGTGAAGTGTTACAATGCAACTTTAAGAAAGAATTAGGTGTTATGGGTGGTAAGTTGTTAGAGTTTGAGACATATGTAAGTTGTCGGCTATTAATAGCATTCTGGATATTTGAAAGATTTGTAAGTAGCTCAAAATATGTTAACTTAGAACGACCTATAACTTTATACATACAGCTCTTGACTACCTTGATCATTCTTTCCCACATTGCACCAATGAAAGCACTAAACAAAGGAATTTTAATGTGTTTGATATTAAATTTAGAAAGTTCAGCACTAAATTCACTTGATGTTAAAGCTTTATTTAAAATATCAGTACTTTTAGAAAATGTTTTAGCATTGTCACTATACAAGTAGTGAGGAATGTTGTAATAATTACAAAAACGTTGAAAGGCATATAAAAAATTAGTAACTGACATATCTGGTAACAACTCTAAATGGATTGCCCTTATATTCAAGCAGGTGAATATTAATATGAACATTTTATTACTTGTATTTGTCACAGGATCTTTGACCCATACATTACCTGTATAATCTATACCTGTATGTTGAAAAGGGTGTGATTAATTTTAAGTGATGTTTAGGTATGCTAGAATACTTTGGGTACTTAAAAGCAAAAATATTAATTTTTTTGCACAAGATGCAATGATTAATCACATTTTTTATTACAGATCTTGACTGAGGTATCCAAAATCCTTGAGATCTTATATAATTCAAAGTAGAACTTAAACCCAAGTGCTGTACTCTACTATGGCAATGCATTATAAAAAGTTTTGTAAAATGGTGAAACTTTGACAAAAGGATTGGATTATGGACATTGTAGTCAAAATATAAACATTTTGATATTCTTCCTTTTGTTCTTAGAATATTATTTTCATCAAGAAATAAATTTAAATTCAATACTAAAACAGGGATATTATTTGACTTTACTTTAGAACTTAAATATTCAATTTCTGTGGAGAAATGACAAGATTGCATTTGTTTGATCCAATAATGCAAGGACTTGATATTTGGATTACACTGAGTTTTTCAATACAAAATGGTTTAAACACATAAGAGGTAATATTAATTACCTTTTGATAGGATGAAAATTTGGTAATATCAAAAATAGGAATAGGTTGTTCATTTACAGTAGTATTAACATTTACAATAGTTAAATGTTTAATATCGGGTGATACACTTAAAAGTGGATACTGAGGCCATTTACTAAGGTCATTGGTAAGAAATTCTGGACCATGTAACCAAGTATCCATTACTTCACTAAATTTTTTATAATTAATACCACGACTGACCAGATCTGCTAAATTAAATTTAGTATTCACATATGAATAATGAAAACTTATTTCATATGTTTCTCTTAAATGATTAATCAATAAGTTAAAATCTTTCAGCCTGTTTTTAATATATTTGGATTTCAATTTTGTTTCTTTGGTTAACATCCAATTTAAAACTACTTGTGAATCCACACATAAATTTATAAACTTAAAATGAATATTATTATAAGCACTCAATATGGCATCTAAACATTTGAGAGCCAACAGAACTCCCATAAATTCTAAGGTTGGAATACTGTACTGTCTTTTAGTATTTACTGGTGACACTTTAGCTTTTGAGTATAACAAATGACCTTCATTATTATCATTGCAAGAATAAGCAGTAAAACCATAAGCTGATTTACTACTATCACTAAATATATGCATAGCATACGAACATTTTTCATTAAGTACTTGTCTAGGAAATTCTATTTCATGCAATCTTTTTAAATCTCTCTAATTTCTGCCACTCATTGATCACTTCTATAGGTAGCACATCATCCCATCCAAATTTTTGCTCCCATATAGATCTTATTAATAATTTGCCTCTAATGGTAACAGGAAGAGCCAATCCTAATGGATCAAACTGTCTGGAAGTCTCAGATAAGATAAGGCGCTTTGAGTTTGCAGAAGAATCAAAATCTACCTTTGCTAATGAAATAGTATCGTTAACTGTATTAAATCTATATCCTAAAATTTTTTCTAAGCTATTACTATGTTCCATTAGTCTATCATCCTGCTGCATGACATTTCTGAGTTCTGAACTGTTTGAATTCCATGACCTCAAAATAAATCCCCCCATAGCCATTCTATCATATGTCAATTTATACAAAGATGTTAACTCACTGACATCATTACCAGTAAAGATCAAATTATCACAATAAAAATTAGAGCTTAAGATTTGAGTACATTTATCATTAGGAAATTTTGCTGCATGATGTGCCATCACATAATGAAGGATAAAGGGTGAGGTGGTATATCCAAAGACTATAGTTTTATACCTATATGTGACAAGTTGACCATCTTTTTCCCATAGTAAGCAAAATTTGTTTTTATCAAACTCATCCCTCAACCTTATCATTAGAAAAGCCTGTTTCACATCACTCAGTACTACATAGTTGTTAGTCCTAAAGATAAATAAAAGTTTTAAAAGTGAAGTCATCAAATCTAAACCAGTATATGAAGCTTCATTAAGAGATGGGGATAATTTATTCACTTTTAAAGAACAGTTCAGTACAGGACGAATTTTTGTTGTTACCTGTGGATCACTTCTGATCACAGGGCGGTGAGGAACATATACATAATCATTTATTTGGTGAGGTTTTACAGAAATTTGCTCTAATATATCCTCATTTAATTGTTTTTGAAAGACATCATCATATGATTTCATTAAGTTATTATTTTTAAGGTAGGTAGTTACTTTATTTAAAACAGCAAGTGCTACTCTAAAGTTTGAAGGCACTAAATTAATTTTATCTTCTATCCATGGTAATTTAACATAGTATTTACCATCTTTAAATTCAATATTTTCTTTAAATTTCTTTACCATATCAACATCATAATCTGTCATATCCTGGTCTGATGATGATATGCCCATAGATTCAAAAGAGAATAGATTTTCCAGGCCATTATCAACATCTGTATCAGTTAATATTTTCTCTATTGGATTAAAATAAGTTTTTAAAGGTGAAATTATTGAATTAATAATAGTTTCATTAATACAAGTACTATTAATATTATTTACATCATTGTCACATGGACTTTTACATTTACTATTATTTTGTTTATATAAATTAGATAACTGATCTGTATTTAAAAAATGTTCAATATTTCCAAAAGGTAAGATTTTCTTATTTATTAAAAAACAACTACCATTCATACAAGTAGTTAATTCAAAAGAGGGAAGAAACTGTAAGACATCTACACCCAGTAATGCATCAATTTCAAAAACAGATTTATTTGAGCCATTATAAAATGAGGAATCTGCTAAATTATATCTTTTCTTTAAATTATCTAAAGCACATTCTAAACCATTTACTTCATACTTTAGTTTAAGATCTTTATCTACCAATAAAGGCATAGTAATAATATTTTGATTTTCCAGTTTTAAACCTAAAGTAATTTGTTTAAAGTTTCTCTGACCAATTCCTATAAATGTCTGGATGTCAAAGTTAATATCCTTTAGGTCATTATAATTAGTACACAACTGCTTAGCTATATTCTCACAAATGTATGATCTTTGTGAACCTGAATCTACTAAACAGCGAACTGTCTTTACCTTGTTGCCTCGTATGACTTCTAAAGTTAAAGTTGGGAGTAAATATACATTGTCAGATCTCTGATTAAAGCTAATGCATAGACAATTTACTAAATCTTTATCTTTATCTTTATTGTTGGCTTGATCACAAAAGGCAGCTATGTGTCTACGAGAATTACACTGAAAGCAGGTATATTTCAATCTTATCATTTTTACCAAAGCAACTGTTTTCACAATGACCAACACCAGAACACAAAGGGCATAAATTTAATTCTTTAGCCCTTTTTTGTCTTTGCTCAAGTGTAATATATTTATTACACATGAACATCGAATGACCAGATGTCTGGCAAAATTTGCAAGGTTTTATATTAGCCTTTTTATTAATATGATTCACATTGGCTTTATTAGCATGACTAGAAGAAGCAGTGCTATCATTTATCTGAGAAGATTCAGTTTTAAAATTCTGAAGTGTACTGTTTTCTGAGACAGTTTGTTTATTATTACTTTTAAAGCTGGATTTTGGTTTTTCATGCTTTTGTGAAGAAACTTTAGTAAGAGTTCTCACAACTTCTATATAATTGGAAAACAAATCATTAAGAGAAGGATAATTATTACCAACTTTGTGAATCATTTCCTTTTTAAAAACTATTGGTAATTTATTAAAAACTATGTGACTTAAAAGGGAATTTCCAGCAGACCCTTCAATCATAAATTCAATATTATAAGTTTTTAAATCATAAACAAATGTTCGAATGTCATTAATATACGATTTCAATCCAATAAAGTCTGGATCATATCCTTGAGGTGGTCTACTGTTTATTAACTTTTTATAAATTTCATCAATAATATAAGGTACATCTAAAAATTGTTCTTTCAATAAGTCAATAGCTATTGGATAGTTTTCATCTTTTATTGAAAGATGACTTATTAATTTACGAGCATACCCTTTTAAATATGTATGCAGATATGACAACTTTACACTATTCGAATAAGCTTTAGAATCTATAATAGTATTAAATTGTGTCAAAAATGTATGAAATTCAAATTTATCTTTACTTGAACCTTCAAAAGAGTCACATTCTAAGGGTGGAGGCTTAGGTTCATTAATATGTAAATTATTTAAAGATTGTAAAAACTGATTTGTTGAATTTAGGCTATCATTATTTAGGTTAGGTTTATCAGCTGAGGAAGCCTCAATAAATTCTCTAAAATCATCTAAAGACAATTCCAAAGAAAAATGATACTCAACTTGAGATTCAATTTCTTTTGTAAAAAAATCAAAATCAATTTCTTCAACCTTTTCATCCTCTAAAATATTTAATATTTCACTATCATGTATTTTAATAAGGTCAACTTCTTTTAAAATCTTTTCATACTGAACTTTAAAAAATGAAGAAGTTAATTTACCTTGAGCCTTAAACTCATTTAATTTATTTAAAACTATAGTAATAGTCCTTTTATTATATCCTCTTTTCCTAGAAATGGTGGAAATTTGAGATTTATATTTACTGGATGTATCAGTATCATCACTACCAGCCATTGTATTTCAAGGCTTAAGTCTTTCATAGACCTATGTTACTTAGGTTAGGCCCATAACTATAATGACAAGTTAGGTTATATTAATTTGAGTTAGGCCTATTTACAGTCTTATAATAATAAAGGACCTAGGTTAGATTATACTAAGTATTCTAATTTAGGCTAAGCTTGTTTTAAAAATAAGCTTAGACTATTAATAGTTTAAATCAAAGTTTAAGCAAGGCAATACCAAGCTTTAGTATAAAATTCCAAAGTAAGTCTAGGCTAGGCTTAGATTATGTAGGCCACAAGCCTAGGGCCTAGTTTAACCATTAATAGTTTCAAGTAGTCAAAATTCATTTCTTAATTTTTGTAAGAATTTTATATTACTAATGTTAAATTTAATTAAATTCTTACCTTTAGTTAAATTCTCTTAATTATTTTAAATGTTGCTAAAGTTTAAGACCCTAAATCACCTACCCTAAGTTTAATTCTCCTAGCGCTAGATTATCAAAACCTAGTTTAGGCTAAAATAAGGTCTACTTTTAACTTTTTTATATTAATTTTTATAGTTTCATTAAGAAATGAATCTTGGAATATTATTTATTAATGATGACCAATAATAAACAATATTAACTTAACTAGACACAATTAGTTTCAATAGTTTAAACTTTTTAAAGTATCACAATTTTAATAGAAGCTTTCAGTACAAAATCAAGAACAATACTGTTTTTAAAATGTACGACTGTTATGTAATTTTTACTACTAATGCGCGTGCGCACTTTTGCGCTTTTAAATATGTATATTCATTTAAATAAACCAAGTAAATTTTAATGTCACAATATTAATTAAATTTTTACAGTTAAATATATTAAAATTTTATAAATATTTTACTATTAATAGTTATATAATTTATTGTTATATATAAATATATATATATATATATATATATATATATATATATATATATATATATATATATATATATATATATATATTATATATATAATAATATACAAAACGATGGACCGGGCCACCCTCATTTGTCGCTGCGCTCGCTTCATTCGGTATGGCCCGACTCGCGCTTCGCTCGTATCGTTTTACACCACTTTAAATGTTGTTTAACCGGAGTGGATGTGAGGCTACGAGGCCCTTCCGAAAAAATGAATGATTACTTGACACGCTCACTGCTGGTTTGCTTAAATTGAGTTATAATAAAAAATCTATAATAAATAATGGAAATATATGTTCTTTACACAAACATGAAACTAACGAAAATTTTAAATCATGTAATTATTTAAAAGATTTCTATAAAAATAAATGGGATAATTACAGCTATAAAGCTAACTGTTCTCAATATACGCTAAATAATGATAATAAACCGTTAAAATATTCACCAAGAATATATTTAGAGAAAGTTATTGATAAATATTATAAAAAAAATAAAGAGATAAAGAACAATTATGATAAAATATTAAATCTCAATGATGAATTTGAACAAGCGTTTCTGGATGTAAAATGTTCAAATAGAAAGAATTCTTTAAATGTTCACTTTAAATTATTTAAATTGCTACAATTATGTGATGTCAAATGTAATATATCAGATTTTCAGAAAGTTTCTAATAAAAGAGAAATTACGTTAAATAAGTACAATCAAATGTGGAAAAAAATTTGCGAGATTAGCAAATGGAAGTTGATTCATGATTAAAAAGGATATAAATATTATATTTAAAAATTTTAAATATAATAATTTTCCTTTAGTCTGAATCGTCTGAATCGCTAGCAATTAGATCAAATAATCTTTCTTTTATCGGTTTATTATCTACATCAGCTATTTCCTTTACAGCTTTTAGAAAAACTACACTCTTAATAAATTTATGGTAAATATTCATATATTCTCCGATATCCTTAGTAAATCTTATATTATAAACGTCGACTAAAAGATTTACTACTCCATCCGTATATATCCCATAAATTTCTGAAAAATCTTTACATTGTGAACAATGATTATAGAATTTTTTATAAAATTTTTTATTACATATGATTTTTTGAATTTCTTGTTTGCTCCCCATTTATTATAGAGAAAAAAACTTTTTCAAAAATATAATATTATATTTATTATATATAATTTTTTCCTTTTTTTTATTTTTTATTTTAGTTGATTACCTATGACAAATTAATTTGATGATAATCTCCACCAATATATTGCATTTTTAAGATCGCTTTCATTTAAAAATTAATTTCCTTATCATTCAAGAGATTACATATCTTCTTGGAAGGAACACATGTGTTACTTCATCCTCTCCTATACGTAGAATTGCAAATATTGCGGACCATATTTTGTATTTATTTTTCTAAGTTCAATAACTTTGTAAGTCACTTCTTTCATTAAATTAGATAATTTTGTAGTCTGTACATAATCAGTTGAATAGTTAAAAATTTTAATAGTTCTGATTTGTTTTCCATCTATTTATTATAGAGAAAAAAAAGTTTTGTTTAAAAGACATTATCTCATGTGTTCATCCAATTTTCAAAGTTCAAAGCATCAAAGTTATCTATATCAACACCTATAAAATATCACCAAAGCCATCAAAGTTTTCGTTAATTATAATATTTTTGATATCAATATTCTTCAATATGTTATGATTTTCTTTGAGAAGAAGTTCATCCTCATTTTTTTCTTTTTCGTTATGCTTAATTTTTCCCATTTCACCATCATTAATTTTTTTATCATCCTATTTATCTTCTTCCTCCATTCCAAAACATCTGTTACACTATAATATATATTTTACATCTTATTATCAACATTCATCAAAATTCAACTTCTTCATCTCTTTAACATAATATTTTTATTAACTAAGTATATCCTATGAAAACTTAACAACATGCATTAATATATTATTAGTGTCGACATTTGCTTGAATCTGAATAATATCTCCTTCATGAATACGAAGATCATTAATTCTGATTTTATTGAAAAATTCATCTCCATATTTATCTAAAGGTAAAGGATACTCATTTCCATTAATTAGTAGTTTTACGGATATGTGCTGATCTATATCTTGCGAGTTAATATGATTGAATCGATAAATCCATCATAACATGACATAACCCGTTTTCTTAGATGCGCTCCTTTCATCCCTAAAACGAATGGAAACTTCCAGTTCTAGTTTCGAATTAGTTTGAAAATGATTGTTTCATAAGCACAATTTGTAAATTATTATTCCTATTTTTATCTAACGTTGAAATCTGTTTATTAATCGTTTTTAAAGCGCTCTCGAAACCTTCTTTAGTCAAAACGTTGTTATGTATATCGAAGAGTTGAGATTTCATTTCTTCAACAAATTTTTTAAATGATCATCTTCAGATTGTAATTCAGT
>SEYY01000320.1:63748-71248 GCA_009176605.1 Armadillidium nasatum
TTAATATTTATGCTTGTGATAAAAAAATTGCCTTATAATACCTAATAATAATAATAATAATAATAATAATAATAATAATAATAATAATAATAATAATAATAATAATAATAATAATAGTAATAATAATAATAATAATTATTATTATTATTATTATTATTATTATTATTATTATTATTTATTTTTTTTTTTTTTTTTTATTATTATTATTATTATTATTAAAGGATTTTTTCTTCTTATTTGCTGACTGGTTTCGTCCGCTAACTTCGGACATCATCCGAGCTTGGATTCGAGAAGATGAATAATTTATTTTAAAATGTTAAGCCAAAAGTTGATTAAGATTATAAATTTTGAAAAGTTATTAATAAAGTAGATATTAGTTTTTGAGCTTCACATGAGTTCTGAATTTAAAATGATAGGAAAAAACAGTGGTATGTCCCATTTGTCAATCAGTCAGTTGCGCAACCAGTAAATGCCAACGCACAGTCAGACTCGTGTAAGTAAACTCTTACACGATGAAAAGATGATAACTAACTGAAAGGGCATCAGCCGTCTTCTTCAAGATTTTAAGTTAAAAATTAAGATTGCAAATTTTGACAAATTAATAGGGATAAACGCTGGTATGACAAATCTGTCAATGAACCAGAAGTGTAACCAGTAAATGTCTTTGTACAGTCAGACTCAGGTAAATAAATTGGAACACGTTGGTGACTAACCGAAAGGACATCAGTCGTCTTCTTGAAAGATATTTGGAGGATTTCATTATTAATTTTGTTGTGATGCATCGTAAAAATGGAAAAGGATGGTTACTTGACAATAAGTTTAGTAGTTATATTCTGCTTTATTTTAATATCAAATAAATTTTCTCTTTCAATATCTACTTTATTAATAATTTTTTCAAAATATATAATCTAAATTAACTTTTTTGGCTTAGCATTTTAAAATAAATTATTCATCTTCTAAAATCCAATGTCCAAAAATATAATGTCCGAAGTTAGCGGACGAAACCGGTCAGCAAAAAAAAAAAAAAATAAAAAAAATCCTTTGGAAATTAAATGAGAAAATTCAACTAATAATAATAATATTAATTTTAATAATAATAATAATAATAATAATAATAATAATAATAATAATAATAATAATAATAATAATAATAATAATAATAATAATAATGATGATGAATATGTAATTACATTTGTTTTTTTTTTGTTTTTGTTTTTTTTTACTTCAAAGGAGAACAGTATCGGAGAGACCAAATATCAGCATTTCCATCAAGATCGGCATCTGTAAGGCTCAGTAAACTGTCCACTAATAGAACTTCTGCAGATAACTATTTACGCCGTTCCCAAAGAATAAATTCAAGCAACGGGTCACTTTCTAGTACTACTGCTAAAAATAATGACGCTTATTCAGGTAATTTTAAAAGTAAAGAAGTTGAAAAGAAACAAACAATTCAAAGCAGTACTTCAAAACTTCTCACAGGGAAAGCAAACAGTACAAGCAGAGAAAAGATTCGCGATCCTATGAAAAAGAGAGAAAATACCATAAAAACCACACCATTGAGACAAGGATCTTCAAACAGCAAATTTGAGAGTGCAAGACAGAAAGTATCAGCTGTCTTATCTTCTGAGAGAGGTAGAATTTCACCGCCAATTAAAGCTGGTGAGAAAACGAGTTCCAAGGTGAAAACTGCAAATAAATCAAGAACAGTTCCAACATTCATGAAACCTACCACATCTTCCGCTTCTAAGAAAACTGCTACTGATTTTCAAAATAGATCAAGAAAATAAACGCACATCTCACGGACACACACACACACACACACATATATATATATATATATATATATATATATATATATATATATATATATATATATATATATATATATATATATATATATATATATATATATATATATATATATATATATATATATATATATATATATATATATATATATATATATATATATATATATTATATATATATATATATATATATATATATATATATATATATATATATATATATATATATATATATATATATCACTTTACTCCGTGAAGAATTAACCCTTTCGCTGCGCGAGGACTATATATAGTCCATCGAAAATGTCATGCGCATGACGCATGGACTAATAATAGTCCATGGAGAACGTCTACTATATGCTAATCGCCGTTATGTTATTTATGATTTTTCTTGTTGTTTTGGAGGTTCAATACAAAGTCTGAAGCCATATGGAGGTATTTTGCAACTTTTTATATATTTTGGGAGGAGTTTCTTTCATAAAATAAAGAGAAATCAGTGTCTACCCAGCAACGATGAGGGGAGGGTGTAATAATTTTTTCCTTCTTCACTGACTTATTATATATATATATATATAATATATATATATATATATATATATATATATATATATATATATATATATATATATATATATATATATATATATATATATATATATATATATATATATAGAGAGATAGAGAGAGAGAGAGAGAGAGAGAGAGAGAGAAAGAGCGCTGCAAGATTCAGTCTTTCCTGGCATTTACGTTTACGAGTGCGTAATATTTTTTGAAGATGCAATTGTGACTTTTTACCCCCACGTTCCACTCTATTATATATATATAACCAGTCTTTTTACCCCCTTCTTCTCTATTCCACATTCCCCAATACTCGACCCCAACCATTCTATAGCCTCGGATAAAATTTTTTTTTTTTTTTTTTTTTTTAGAAAGAGTGCGAAAGTATTTAGTCTCTTTTCGGCATTTGACGAGAGAAGATCGTATATATTATGCAAGATAATTTTTCAAAGATGCAATTCTGACTATCTCTTTACCCCCTTTCCACTCTATTCCACCTTCCCCCATCGCCAATTATAAAACACCTAGAGCTTCTTGTACAAAAAAAGGCTTTTTCTTCTACTCTGGCTTATATATATATATATATATATATATATATATATATATATATATATATATATATATATATATATATATATATATATATATATATATATATATATATATATATATATATATAGTAATAATAATAATAATACTAATAATAAACTATGAAAATCATATGATTTTTCTTCCTCAGCGTTCTCTTCCGTCAGTGACGGGTGACGTAATAATACTCCATGCCGCAGCGAAAGGGTTTAATTAAAGAGCTAGGCGTCTTCCTAATCTTCAGCCTTTCCCAACTTTAATTTATTACAAATTATATAGTGAAATAATTTTTAAATACGGAGAATATGTTATTTAGTTTCGCGAGAATGGTTTAATTGATGAAAAACTATTATTCAGTTTGAAAAAATTCTTGGATGCTAGAACACTGTATCAAGGTAGAAACCTAGAAAATGTGCTGAGATAGATGAGTTACGTGTTAAATGTCTGAGAGGGATGTGGGATGCAAATGAATAAATAATAATAGAAAAATAATTCCACATGTCGGACAGAAGCTAACAAGAAATTAGGGTGACTCTAATTTTAAGAGAATCATTGACAAAGTTTATAATTGGGCTACTTCAAATAGAGTTCTAATGATGCAAATAGGAGGAAATCCCTTTTAACAATTGAATTACTCTGGTTTATCATATACAATGCAGCATTATGAAACAATAAATAAATTTAAATTTAAATACATCTAAATACATATATAAAGATAACTTTGCTTCTTCCTCTTTCCCTCCTCTAGTAACTTCTGATTCTAGAACTGAACTCTTTGCTCAAACTTTTGCTTTCTAACTCGACCTTAGAGGATTCCAAAACTATTCCACCTCCTTCAGCCCCTTCCAATTCATTTATGACTAAAATTGTAATTTCTTCTAAAGATGTGATTTCTGCCTTCCCTGAGCTCAACACCAAGAAGGCGTAGGTTATGATGGTATTCCAAAAGCTGTTCTCAAAACTTGTGCTTCTGAGCTTGCACCCTGTCTTGATAAAGTTTTTCGTCTCTGTCTTCTTACTTCAACCATCTCTTCTTGCTATCTAACTATCGTCCTATTTCCATAATCTCTTTTCTTTCTAAAGTTTTCGAATCTATCCTTAACAGGAAGATTTGAGAAAATCTCAATTCTTCTAATTTATCTCCGATCGCCAGTACGGCTTTGGTAAAGAATACCCTACTGATGATTTCCTTTCTCTTCTCTCTAACTCTTGGTCCTCCACTCTTCGGTAATTCCGTGAATTTTTTCACTCTTGCGCAAGACATATCGAAAGCAGGCTCAAAAATTTGAATTCAAAACTTCCCTCTTTGGGAATCTTTCCTTCTTTCTGTGACCTTCTCTCTGATTCCTTTTCCTCTCATTCTATAGCAGCTTTTGTAGACGGCCTTTGTTCTTCCTTTACATCTATCAATAGTGGTGTTCCTCAAGGATCTGTCCTATCCCAACTCTTTTCTTCTTTTCATTAATGACCTTTCTATTTTTTCTTCACATATCAATTCCTATGCTGATGATTCCTCCCTTTATTATTCTTTTCAATTTGAAAGATGTCCCACCCAGCATTAGTGTGTTAGTTCATAAACCTTGGAGCAACCGACTTCTGATATTTCTCGTATTTCAAATAGATGAAGAGAAAACATGTTTTTTTCAATGACTCAAAAACTCAAATCTTCCATTTTTCTACTTTATACAACCTTCCACACAACTATAACATCTTGAAATCACATTCTTCAAGCCTTCATCTGTCCTTAAAATTCTCTTTGTTTCTTTTGTCGTGATTTTTCTTGTAAGGATCACATTACTTCTTTTCTAAACAAGCCTCTAAGAAATTTGTTGTTCTTATGCGCCTTCAGATTTTCTTCTCGCCCCTCCAGTTGATTGCACTTTATAAGGGTGTCGTTCAATTCTGTATGGAATTTGCCTCACACATCTGAGTTTGTTCACTCATTCAGCTCTCCTGGAAAAGGTGGAGTCTTAGGCTTTGCAACTATTAACACTTTTAACCCTAACTAACTTTCCGCAGTCTTTCTCAGAAAAGTCAAATTGTTGCGTCACTCTCTCTATAGTTATAATATCACCATTACTACGGACACTCCTCTACAGAGAAAGGTTTGTGGGACACGCCTTTCTGCACAGTTTCATCCTTTCTTTGTCCAGCTCTTTGACCCTGCTCAATCCTACGTGTACTCAACTGGTAAAGTCTGAAACTCACTTACTGTATCTATTTCCCCAACATCCATTGACTTGCATACCTTCAGACGACGTTTGTAGGGACATGTCGGTCATTAATCGATGACTATTCCGAAATTACTCCAAACCTAGTGGAAATTTTTAAGCCTCTGACGTTTTCCCACCAGATAAGATATAAAAAATTAACATGAAATCGTGTTTGCTTTGAAAGTCCTTAAAAAAGAATGAAATTGGGAAATAATTGCCGTTGGTGACAAGTGAGTCAAGAATAACAGTTGAGGTATGCGAACAGAAAGAGGCAGGAGAATGAATAATTTGGAAGACGTAGTTGAAAAACGTATCTAATCACCTGTGTGCATGGAATAGCCGAATTTACAAGAATAGAAATCAGATAAACCACAACTCTCAGAAATCATTAGGGTAATATTTTGAGGTCAACATCCAAGTGATAATATATCATTTACATTGTAATGAAAGAGGGTTCCTAATAGAAACAATATGCTGGAAGATCGCAAGGGTTACTGAATAAAAATTATTTAAAGTTATAGTATTTATTTATTTATTGTTTATTTTTAATTTAATATCTGAACTGCAAAAAACGCAAGTTTCTTTTCGATTTAGAACGGAAAGAGAGGGAGAGAACATGTGAAATTGTATTCAGTAATGTGAAGCAAAAAATTAGGACTTTCTTTGTTTTCAAATTAAGGAAAAAATAACATTAGAACACTTTATCAAATTGAAGCTGTGGTTGGGTGGGATCAGAAGATGAGGAGCGCTCTTTCAAATTTGATCTTTGCTGATTTCAAGGATGCATAAAATTTTCCTCTATATATATATATATATATATATATATATATATATATATATATATATATATATATATATATATATATATATATATATATATATATATATATATATTATATATATATAGTAATAGAAGAGTTCTTAGGGAACCTAATTTTAAATATAAATAAACTTGCAAAGAAAACAGATAAATTTATTTTCTAGCAAACGTTTCGTATTTATTACAGTACAACTTCAGTGCTGAAAATAGAATGAACAAAATTTTAACATTACAAAAAACATTGGATCAAATTTTTTTTTTTTTTTTTTTTTTTTTTTTTTGTTCATTCTATTTTCAGCACTGAAGATATATATATATATATATATATATATATATATATATATATATATATATATATATATATATATATATATATATATATATATATATATATATATATATATATATATATATATATATATATATATATATATATATATATATATATATATATATATATATATATATCTTTTTTTATATCTTCTCACCCCTTGACCACCCCACGCTGAGGTGGCCACACTTCGCTAATGAAGCCGCCCGCCGCAGTCGGCGTCGTCCAGAGATCTTTCAAATATTTCAAATATGCTTTTTAGGAAAATCCGGGATGGCCGCCAGCTGTGCCCAAAGTCCTCTCAGAGAGGTGATGTGATGTAGGATTCTGTGTTATGTAAGGGAGGGGATCTTTGTATTTGTGTTTTTTGGTATTTGTATTTTTGTATTATCACTGAGCCACTTTTTAATTTAGGTTTCTACCTTACCACTATACTATTACTATTACTATATATATATATATATATATATATATATATATATATATATATATATATATATATATATATATATATATATATATATATATATTAGAAAAAGCAGTGAGGAAAGTGAAGGTGTATATGGGAAGATGATAAGGAGGGAGCCGGAGAAGTGGTTCAGTGGCTAGTTAGAATGTTTATCATGTGTTGGAGAGAAGGGAGAGTGCCTTAGGAGTGGCAGGGAAGCTTGTATAATGTATATATATATATATATATATATATATATATATATATATATATATATATATATATATATATATATATATAAGGAATAAGATTATAAGTTATACGGGGATTTTGGGGAAAAGTTAAGAATGTTAGTGAGAGAATTTGTGGGGAAATGCGCTATCAAAGGATTGAGGATAAATTCAACAAAAAAGTAAAATAATGAGAATTGGGGCTGAGGAGGATGGAATGGGGGTGTAGAGGTGGGGGAGGGATTGGAGGAGGTAGAAGAATTCAAATATTTGGGAATGTTGGTGGATGGAAAATGGGGGATAGAAAAGGAAATAAAGAATAGAGTGGTGAAAAGAATGAAAGTGATGTATGGATTAAGAGAAGTGTGGAAGAAAGGGAAAACGTCAAAGAAAATTTAGGTACGAATGTTTGAGTGTATGTGATTATCATCTTTAATGTATGGATATGGAACATGGATGATGAATGTTCAGGTAAGAAAACGATTGAATATATTAGAGATGGAG
>SEYY01000320.1:76248-87188 GCA_009176605.1 Armadillidium nasatum
AGTTCGTAAATGAATATAAATCAACTTGTTTAAAAATCTACATCAGAAATAGTGGATTTGGAGTGAAAATAAATTCATTTCCTGAATAAACTTAAAAATATTAAGTAAATGATATTCGTACTCTTTAACCAATAATTTATTTATTATTACATAGATTAAAATGGTTCTATTATATTATTAAGCTGTATATATTTTGACGCTTTAACGACCATATATCAAATATTATATTATATTTATTTTAAACTTATTTATTTTATTAAATTATAACAAGAATTTTGTGTTTATTTGAATACATTACTGCTCACATATTTCATATTAGAGTAACTTCAACAACATTTGTTTTTATTTTTTATTGATCAATTTCAGACTTTCTCTTTCTGTCAGATATATTAAAAAAACATGAAAACTTATCCTTTCTTTAACTCTCTGACTTCCTTCAGTACTGAAGGTTTGTCCCTTCATTTAATTAACGGATAAGCCATTCTTAAATATAAATGTGAAACAGGTGCATTATTTTTTTGAGATGGTTTATCTTGAAAGGAGAGGGTAGGAAGGATAAAGTTAAAATTTAAATTAATTTTTTATTTCACAGAACAACACACATTACTTTTGTGTGGACCCAACCTTTGGCTATTTCCCTTAATATCTTAGGAAGTGGGTCCTTCTGATTAAGGAGTTAAGGGAATAGGGAGAATGTGGCCAAATGAGATCCCCGAGTTAGCAATATTGTCGTTAATTCTCCTCTTCGTATTTAATTAACAAATCCTATAAAAATACAGTCCACTAAATCGGTAAATACGAATGAGTGTAATCAGTCATTTATTTATATTTTCATATTATTATTCTAATATTTCACCCTTCTCATTTGAGAATTAACTAGGTTAGGAGAGTAACAGAAAAAGATTGAATTTATTTTAGTCCTGTTGTTCATCTACCATTGTTAATTTTATATCCTATTTACCACAGCCGCCAAGGGCTTTCATCTGGTTATCATGATCCACCTGGTGAACTCGCCTTCCAATTTTATATCCAGAATAACCTTGAGTAGTTGGTGCATCTCCTTATCCGTATCCCTGACCGTCTTGGTGACGAACCCAACATACTTTATCTTTTCCTAACTTCTTATCCTTCTTCTTACACTGCTAAACTCTTTCCTCCTCTGGGTTCATTCGATCACCTTCTTATCTCTGCATTTGTTCTGTCTCTTCTAGTCTTCCTCAAGAACGGCCCCCGCATTCGGCGAGGAGACGTTTCTGGCATTTCGGTGCCACTAACTTGTCCGACTTGCGTTTGTACTTTTCTGATTTTCCATGGAATGATTGCTGTTTTCGAGGGAGGGATCTCTCGGAGTGTGCTGAGCGCATAACTGAGATGATTCTCTCTGGCATGGAGACGTACACTCCATATTCTTTCCCTTCTACTAAACCTAACAAATCTTGGTTTAACTCTGCTTGTTCTCGTGATATCCGTAGCAGTCATGTTGCCTTCATGGACTACCATAGTCTTCAAACTCTAGAAACTCATTCAACTTATACAGATATTTCTTCCCTAATCGTGCAAAATATGCTACTTCGGCCCGGGAAAGAGTTGCAGACTTGTTTCAACTGAAATCGAATAAGGCTGTCGCTTGGGGATTCTGCATTCGAAAGTATGATACAAAATAATGAAACGGTCGCAAAGGAAATGTTTTTACAAGTATTACCTGAAGACACAGCAGCAATGCTGGAAGTATTAACAGGAGATCTATCAATTTTTAAAATGGCCGATGCTGCTGATAAATACATGAGTAGCAAAAGTAGAATTGCAGCAGAACATTACCGCCATGACTCTGTTGTTAATGCCAATAGCCCCTTTTTCTACAAGAACAAGAGACCTTACACCACCACCTTCAATTTCCTTCCTCGCTCGAGAAGTGGCTAACCTATCCACTCAAGTTGCAGAAGTAATTAAAAAAGTAGACGAGCTTTCAACACAGTCTCATAAAATGGAGATTAGGATTACACGACTTGAGAATAGTCGGACAAGAGGCTACTCCAGTGGCAGGTTACCTTCAAATTATAGGCCAGAAGGTGCTCTTTGCTACTATCATTACAAGTTTCGAGAAAAAGCTACAAGATGCCAAGGAGGTGGTTGTCGATGGGCACCCAGGGAAGCCCAACTTTCAACGTCAGGATCATCTTCAGCCACTCAGGGAAACGAATAATAGGGGCTAATAGCCCCTCAAAAAGGAAATTAAAAGTGCAATTTTATAAAATTGTGAAGTGTATAATATTTAGTGATAAAGGTGCATATATTAAATATGAAAAATTAAGAAAGGAAGAAGGTAAAAGCTACTCCCTGGCAAATGAGGTTTATACTATTGCAAATAATGATACTAATTCATTGCATACTTTTATAAATAAGATAAATTATTACAATGCTCAACTTCATGGGAATGCGATTGCTACTACTGATTTAAAACCATCTGTTTTAAACGAAAGAGTATCTCAGTCTAGTGAACTTGAGCATTGTCCTGAGTATAATAGTTTTCAAAATAAAAATCTGCATTCCCAACATGGTGAAAGGCCAGTCTTTGAGCAAGAGTCATCAGCTCTTTGCAAATATACTGCGATGCCAGTTGAAAATGCAAATTTTTATAAGGGTACAATGACTCCAAAAATTATGAATGTTTTAAATATGTCCAAACCCAATGTACAATTAAACAGTCTCTACCGTATTTTTGATGCTAACTCTAAAGAGTTATATGTGATCGACTGTGGAAGTACAGTATCCATTATTAAGGCTTCAGCAGAATATAAAAAAGAACCTATTGGTTTTCTTACTGCTCCTAATGGTAGTCAAATAAACATATATGATGTTAAAACAAAAAAATTTAAATTTTTTATTGCGTAGAGATTATGAACATACGTTCTTAATCTGTTCACCATCTTGGAATAAAGGTTGTATTGATAATATTTAATTTTTTAATTATATGTAAATAATTATTAATAATCGATATGTATCGAAATGGGTACCGATATATCGCTTAAATAAGCGATATTCGATATAGTATCGATCTTTGAGAGCGTCATTGTAAAAAGATTTAAGAAACAAGAAGCCGGTTATAAAACCGATCACGCTTATAAATTGTAATTTGAAAATTTGTAAATACTGTGAAAATTTTATATAAAATAAAAATAGAACTCTAAGCCTTAGGACGGCGCATACCCTAAGCTAGATTACAGTAAAAGATCAAAGCAGTCATCAATTCATAGAAGCCTTAATTTTATATATATATATATATATATATATATTATATATATATATATATATATATATATATATATATATATATATATATATATATATTATATATATATATATATATATATATATATATATATATATATATATATATATATATATATATATATATATATATATATATATATATATATATATATATATATATATATATATATATATATATATATATATATATATATATATATATATATATATATATATATATATATATATATATATATATATATATATATATATATATATATATATATATATATATATATATATATATATATATATATATATATATATATATATATATATATATATATATAATATATATATATATATATATATATATATATATATATATATATATATATATATATATATATATATATATATAGTCTAGCTAAACGTCCACGTCATACAGGCTCGGTTCGGCTAATACAGCTCTGGCAAGGGCAGGAAAAGCCTAGCAAGCCCCTGCCCGAAATGAAATTCCTTACAATACTCTTGGACAAGCCTTGGAAGTTAATAGATTTACAAGGAAAATACCTCAGAAACGATTTTGGACTAAAAATTGGAATAGAGCTTCTTTCGAAATTAAATGCTCAGCTTTGAATATTGCAACGAATAGCCGTAAAGTGGAGGATTTCTGGATATGATGGAGGAGAGATGAATTGACGTGATGTGAATGTCGGAAGAGCTTATGAGAGGAGAGGAGAGGGGAAGAGATTTGGTGGGAGGATATGTGTTGATGTCTAAAGGGGTGGAGGAAGGTTTTAGGAAACACGGATTGGGACTTATAATAGAACCAAGAATAGCGCCGTACATTCAAAGTACGGAAGCCATACATGAGATACTAATAAGGTGAACTTTTAAAATTAAAGGAAGGAGGTACCATTTCTACCAAGTGTACGCACCACAGCAGAGACATTCAGAGGAGGAAAAGAGACAATTTGTAGAAATATTGAAATAGAGTATGAAAGGTGGGATAAGAGAGGGGGAAACTGTATTGTTGATGGGAGATTTCATCGCAAGGGTGGGAAGGAGGAGAAATAAGGCGGAAAATATGTTGGGACTATATGATGAGGAGATGAGAAATACGGAGGGGTAGATGCTGATATATTTCTGTTTGAGAAAAGGAATGAAGATAATGAATGGCTTCTTTCAACAGAGAGATTCACAGAGGTTCATCAGATACAGATGGAATAGCAACTCAGACGAATTCGATCAAAAATCCATTATTGACTATGTAATATCAATAGATAGCAAGATGGTAAAGGATGTGAAGGTCATTCCAGTAATATCAATGGATTCGGAACATAGATTAGTGGTGACAGATATACGAATAAGGATGGAGAGAATACATAATAAAGAAAAGAAGTGTTTTTAAATTAGAATTAATGAAAGAGAATGGAAAGAAAAGAGAATATATTGAAAAGATAAGGGAAAATTTGGAACAAATGGACAGAGTGAGAAGAGTAGCAGAGGAGACACTGGGTAGAAGATGAATGGGAGGAACGAGGAAAAGGCACGCGAAGTGGTGGGGGAGGAAGTGAGGGAAGCAATATTGAGGAATACGGACATGATGAGGTGATTGAAAAACAGAACACCACAGACGGGAGAGTTGTATGTGGAAGCCAGGAATGAAGCAGAAAAGGTGAAAAAAGAACAAAGAAGGAAGCAGTTGGTAGGGAGGCTGAAGAAATGATGGAAGATTTGGGAACAGAAAAGAAGAAGATCTTCAGATTGGCAAAAACATGTAGAGGGTCAAAGAGGAAAGGGGGTAAGCAGGGTGAAGTATTGGTGAGACCAACGGATATAAACGGAAGATGGACTGAATACTTTAGAGAGCTGTTGAACGTTAATGATGTGGAGGAAGAGGTGGGGGAGGAGATAGAAGAGGGACAGGAAGACGAGGAAGAAAAAGAGATCACCGAAGAGGAGTTGGAGGTAGCCTTAAGAGCAATGGAGAAAGGTAAGGCACTAGGGGAGAATGAAATACCATAGAACTCATAAAAGAGGGAGGAGAGATAATGAAAGAGTAATTTTGAAAAGTGGCGGCTCGTGTAAACTTGGTAAGGAGGGGCTGCTAGTTTATATATATATATATATATATATATATATATATATATATATATATATATATATATATATATATATATATATATATATATATATATAGTATGTATGTGTGTGTGTGTGTAAAATTGCAAACTATTATATATATATATATATATATATATATATATATATATATATATATATATATATATATATATATATATATATATATATATATATATATATATATATATATATATATATATATATATACAAACGTACCTTACTTATTCTGGAAAGCTTGCTGATATTCTTATTTAAAAATACGGCCATATAACACAAATATATTTAAATTTTTAAAAAAAATTTTCTTACTTAATCGAAAAATTCATCTACTGCAATTTTGAGATATTTAACTCGGGAAAAGACGATGCCACACTTGTGCTGCCAGACGAACGATGTCGTCGAGGCAATTAAAGCACTATAATGTACTTAGTAAATAAACTTAGTATAATATTTTTTTTTTAATTCCCAATTTTTCTTTATCAGAATTCTTCAAGGATTTCATCTTTTTAATGTACATTGAGTAGTTTTTGTAATATTTGTGGGGACTAAAGTGCAGTCTTGTCCTTTATATATATATATATATATATATATATATATATATATATATATATATATATATATATATATATATATATATATATATATATATATATATATATATATATATATATATATATATATATATATATATATATATATATATATATATATATATATATATATATATATATATATATATATATATATATATATATATATATATATATATATATATATATATATATATATATATATATATATATATATATATATATATATATATATATATATATATATATATATATATATATATATATATATATATATATATATATATATATATATATATATATATATATATATATATATATATATATATATATATATATATATATATATATATATATATATATATATATATATATATATATATATATATATATATATATATATATATATATATATATATATCTATATATATATATATATATATATCAAAAAAAAAAAACAATTAATCCGTAATTTTTCTTTCACAAGAAAAAAAAACACATCTCCACCCCACTAGGTTCCATAACAAACTGTTTAATTAAGTGTTTGTATTCTTTACGCTCTGTCCTTTTAGGACAACTGGCTACATTCAAATATCTTAAATATTCGAAAATAATCTCCATGTTGCTAAAAAGTAAAAGAAAGATAAAATGGCAACTTGACAAAAACTGCTCTTGCAATTTGTCATACTTTTTTTCATAAGTTGCCACATCTGTCCTGTTATTTAAGAACAAAAAATTTGGTCTAATTTAGGACTGAGAATTTACAGCCCATATTTTATATAATTGCAATGCGTTAAAAAAAATATCGTACCCAAAAATTTGCAGTTGCAAAACGCATTTAATTCAAATTTTCTTTATTGATTTATACTTTTTATGTATTAAGTTGTTAAAAAAATGAATTTAAATCACTTTTATCGGATAAAAAATTCATATTTATATCAACATTCTACGCCTGGTATTTTTAATTTGGAGGGGCTGCAGCCCTGGAGCCCTTATAGACGAGCCGCCACTGATTTTGAGTATGTTGAATAGATGTTGGAACAAGAGCAAAGTGCCGGAGGGCTAGCGAAATGCAATTGTGGTTCTGATATATAAAGGAAAAGGAGATACTCGAGTCTGCAGCAATTATAGACGGATTATATCATTGGACCACTTAGCAAAAACATACGAGAGGATATTGGAGAGAAGGATGAGAATGGTTGTGGAGCCCAAATTGGGGGAACAGCATGTATACAGGAAGAACAGAAGCACGACGGATCTCTTGTTCGCTCTGAGAATTACGTTGGAAAAGGTGTGGGAATTTAAAAGTGCACACATAGCATTTATAGATTTGAGAAAAACCTTGGACTCGGTGACAAGGGAGAGACTGTAGAGGGTGCTGGAGAGGGAGTACTCAGTGAGTAAAAAATTAAGAAGGGCATTAGAAATTTTGTATAAGAATAATAAATACAGTGCAAGAACAAAATATGAGAATAAGGAATGGTTTGAGGTAAAAACTGGTGTGAAACAAGGAAGCGTGATGTCACCAATTCTATTTATAGCATATTTGGATGACATTCAAGGTGACATCTTAGTATACGCAGACGATTTAGCATGTTGGAGTGAGGAGGAGGATAACCTGAGAGATGTGATGATAAGTTTTGTGAATAGGCTCAGAGAAACAGGTCTAAGTAAGTATGAATACAGAAAAGACGGAGATTATTGAAGTCGGCAGAGAGGTGGGAGAAGAGGAGTTGAAGGTAATAATAGATGGAACTAAGATAAAGAAAGTGGAGAGATATAAGTATTTAGGGGGGGTATATTCGGAGAAGATGGAGGAAATATGCAAGAAATCACATATAGAATAGCTCATTACGGAGGTGCTGTAAGAGCAGTTATCCCATACTGAAAGATAAACAAATTAGAGTGGAGGTGAAAAAACTGATTTTTGAAAGTGTGTTAACGCCGATCCTTCTTTATGGAGCGGAGACATGGAGTATGACGGGAAGAGAGGAGAGTAGAATACAGTCGGCGGAGATGTATGTATTAAGAACGCTAATAGGAAAGACAAGGAGAAAGAGATTGAGCAACGAAAGAATTAGAGAGGAGGTGGGAGTGAAGGATATGCTGAATAATGTGGACGCAGCCAGATTGAGGTGGTGGGGACACTTGGAGAGGATGCAGGGGGGAAGAGTAGCCAAGAGGAGGCGGGAATGAAGGCCAGGAGGAGCAAGACCGAAAGGAAGACCTAGGAAGAGATGGAAGGACTCAGTGGAAGAATTCAAAGCGTGTCCCCCACTGCTGAAGAATACGTTCAAGCACAGGTTGAGTTATGCCGGTAATGGCGCCGGTGACACGTTGCCTGAGATGATATATGTCTTGTATCTTTTCCCGATACACATGCCGCTAGAGGTAAAAATCAAGTGGTATAAGGTCTATGGACCGATCCAAGTCACTATACTTATGTTAATACCGAAATGAGGTGGCGTTCCATCTTGCTGAAAGTACACCGTAAAGTTGCCATCCTCTTCTAAAATGGATGAGAAAATATCCTTCTGCAACATGTTCAGATAATTATCGGTAGTAAAATTCCCCTTAATGAAAAATGGTCCAATAACCCTGTGGCCCATATCCCGGCCCCTACCATTACTTTACCAGCACCCTGCATCTTTGTTGGGCTCAGTCAGTGAGGGTTTATAGTGCTCCAATAACGTACATTTTGTCGATTCAACTCTCCATTGATGTAAAAGTTTGCTTCGTCTGTAAATAATATGTCGACTGAGAAACCTGCATCCTCTTGTAATTTGCTCAATACCCACTCACAAAATTCCAGCCGTCCATCCGGATCGTCTTCACTCATATGCTGTGCTAAATGCAATTTGTATAGATGCCATTTGTTTGTTTTTAAAATGTGGCCGATACTCGATCTGATGACACCGGTTGTAGCGGGCAACAGTCATTTCTCTCTTGGTACTCAGTGTAAGCGAGGAGAGTTCCCTACTTGTTGTACCTTCAGAGCTGACAATACGTCTGCGACTGCTCCTGGCCTGATCTGTACTAGATACTGTTTTTTTAATCTTTATTATGAGTTTTAAAGTCGGTTGCAACCTTGCGACAGCATCCTTAGCTGGCCCTCATAATAATGTCAATCCGTTGATCTTTAGTCAAACGCATTTTATTGGACATTCGAAAAAAATACATATGTTAAAACTCCTATGTATGAAAACTTATGGAACACCATATATATATATATATATATATATATATATATATATATATATATATATATATATATATATATATATATATATATATATATATATATATATATATATATATATATATATATATATATATATATATATATATATATATATATATATATATATATATATATATATATATATATATATATATATATATATATATATATATATATATATATATATATATATATATATATATATATATATATATATAATATATATATATATATATATATATATATATATATATATATATATATATATATATATATATATATATATATATATATATATATATATATATATATATATATGCTGCTAACTTTGGTATGCTAGGGGACTTACTGGCTTCTTAGACACCTACCACGCTGGTAATAAGTTTAAAATGTAAGAGTGAATTATAAAAATTATATCAACCACATCAAGAAATCTTCCAGAACGTAATGTATTATAAAAACTCTGTGTTTGAGCTTTTATTTAAAGACCTGAAAGAGAAGGGTCATAATTAGTTTACAATTAAAAAAAATGAGGAGACTTACTATGAACTTTTTCAAAAGTTTTGTTGCTTTTGAAGTTCTTCCATATACGAATCCCATATAATTATGAACGTTACAGAGTTATATATTTGAGTAGAAGGCAATGAAATTGATAGTTAGAAAGATTTGAAAAAAAGAAAATATATAACTCATACCTTAAACCTTGATTTTGAGAACTTGAAAATATACAAGCGAAAACTTACATTTTAGTAACTTCTATACTTGACCATGATTTTTAAAAAGGTGAGAATGATTTAGGTGGGAGTTTGTCCTTTTCAAAAAAATGTGCAACATCGATACAAAAAACAACCCACCTACTCTACAAACTCCTATAGCAAGGAGAACTTAAAATACATATAAAATATATACACTAGATAAATAAGATAAAATATATACACTGGATAAATCAGTGAAAGCATATAAACAGTTTTTATAGTATAACTAATTAATAACCTTTCTTCACACATTGATTGTCTTTATTGGATATTAGGACTCTAAGTTTAGGCTCTGGTAACTTTGGAACTTTGACTTTGGACAGCCTGCTCGTTTATAAATTTGCCTAGTTTAATTTTAATTATTAGTCAAAGAATAGACCTGTTAGGAATTCTATTGGGTTTAAAATTTGACTCTAAAACTGACTTTAACTGTATTAAAGTTCTAATTTGTAGCTGGAGTTGAGATTTATTGCCCTGGTATTTGAATGGCAATTGTTCTGTTAGAAAGTTACCATTTGTCTATTAAATTGCTACTGATTTAAATACAGTCTTAACGTTAAAGGCGAAGAATCCTAATTAAATCTTTAGGAAATTCGGAAAGTTACAGTTTAAGTTTGGCTTCAAAGCTCGCATTAATTTTTGGTGAGTAACATTAGACTTTTTATTGAATTTAATTACTCTTTCCTTTAGGCTAATATATTTTAGTTTGGTTTAAGTTGCTTTAAAATTAGAACAGACAGTCACTATACTGTCTTATTTTGTCTTCACGATTTCTGTTAAATGCAAATCGCAGAACTTTTCCTAATTAAATCATTAGGAAAAGTGTTGCGATTTGCTTTTAACAGAAATCGTGAAGACAAAATAAGACAGTATAGTGACTGTCTGTCCTAATTTTAAAGCAACTTAAACCAAACTATTATATATTAGCCTAAA
>SEYY01000320.1:87288-125685 GCA_009176605.1 Armadillidium nasatum
GAGGTTTATTTAATTGTAAGGAAGGAGTAGAATTGCCAACATTCACTTAAATTAATGATCATATGCATTTTCTCCGAAAAATTTTCAAAACATTATAGTTTTGTATAGTAAAAGTTTAAAAAAAGTGCAAAAATTAAAAAAAAAAAAAAAATCTAATTCATAATAGTGATTCAACAGGTTTACCTAAGGCAAAGTTTGAAAAATGTAAAATATAAAATTATCAACATAACCTGTATTTATACATATTATTGTTATTTTATTGCTATGTAACAAACTTGTATCATTTAGCTACATTATTTCAAACTTATTATTTTGTTTTATACTTTCAGTCAATATGGCTAAAAATATCAGATTCTGCAGTATTGGAGTACTTTACAATGTTTCAGGATGGACTCGAAATAGCTGAATGTAACATCTGCAGTCAGAAAATTAGAAGAGAACCTCCGGGTGCCACAAGTAAAAAAATTTCAACCGAATCTTTATGGAGTATCTAAAATCAAAACACAAAGATAAACATTTACTAGCGGAAAAGGAGTGGTCAAAAGAAACAGAAAAGAAAATAATCTTAATTTTCTTAATATTTTGTTTGAAATTTTTTTATTATTATTTGACTGATTGGGCTGAAATTTTCAAGGTTTATGCATTTTTTCAAGAAGTTCTGAGTTGATTTAGAAATCAATGAGTTGGTTTAGAAATCAAAGCTTTGTGCCAGACTCTTTCGAAAGCTTTCGATATTTCCAGCGCCACAGAGAAAGATTCACCGAAATGCCGAAGAGCGGAGGACCAAGAGTCAGAGAGAAGGGAAAGAAGATCACCAGTAGAGCGTTTCTTACGAAAGCAATGCTGGCGATCAGAGATAAGATTAGAAGAATTGAAATGTTTCCAAATCTTCCTGTTAAGGATAGATTCGAAAACTTTAGAGAGAACGGAGGTTAAAGAAATAGGACGGTAGTTGGAGGGTTGAGAGTGGTCCCTCTTCTTCGGCACAGGCTGAATGAGGGCGTTTCCAGCAAGAAGAGAAGGTTGAAGTAGAGAGGCAAAGACGAAATAGTTTACCGAGGCATGGTGCAAGCTCGGAAGCACAAGTTTTGAGAACCACAGGAGTAATACCATCGGGACCGTACGCCTTCTTAGTATCAGAGAGAGCAGAAATGACATCTTTAGAAGAAATTCTAATTTTAGGCACAATTGATTTAGAGGGTGTTGAAGGAGGAGAAATAGTTCCGGAATCGTCTAAGGTTGAATTAGAGGCAAAAAGTTTGAGCAAAGAGTTCAGCTTTAGAAGAAGGTAAAACAGCAGTTGTGCCGTCGGAAGATATTAAAGGAGGAAAAGAGGAAGAAGCAAAGTTAGAGTTGACATTTTTTGCAAAATGCCAGAAAGAACGTGAAGAAGAGGAATCAGAAAGATTATTGCATTTTCTACGGAGAAATGAATTTTTAGTGTTACGAAGGATAGATTTTGCACGATTCCCGGATGAAATATAAGTAGCGTGAGTTTCTGGAGTTTGAAAACTACGGTAATCCCTGAAGGCAACATCCCTGCGGCGGATAGCACGAGAACAAGCAGAGTTAAACCAAGGTTTGTTAGGTTTAGTAGAAGGGAAATAATATGGAATGTATGACTCCATTACCGAGAGAATCACCTCGGTAATGCGTTTTGCACATTCCGAGGGAACCCTTCCACGGGAGCTATAATCATTCCACTGGAAATCGAAGAAGTACGACCGCAGGTCCGACCAGCTTGGGGCACCGAAGTGCCATAAACGTTTCCTTTTAATAGAAGGGGGTCTTTCCTGCGGAAGGCTTGAAGAGATAGAAGAAGATACAGAGATAAGAAGGTGATCGGAGGAACCCAGAGGAGGAAAGAGCTTAACAGTATAAGGAGAAGGATTAGAAGTTAGGAAAAGGTCTAGAATGTTGGGTTCATCTCCAAGACGATCAGTGATACGAGTAGGGAGCTGCACCAACTGCTCAAGGTCGTTTTGGATAGCGAAATGGAAGGCACGTTCACCAGCTGTATCATGAGAACTAGAAGAAAGCCATTGGCGGTGGTGAACATTGAAATCACCTAATATGATAATTTCAGAGAAAGGAGAAGAAGAGAGAATGTGCTCTATTTTGGAGTTTAAATAATCGAAAAATTTAGGATAGTCAGTAGAATTAGGAGAAAAATAAACTGAACAAATGAATTTAGTTGTAGAATGGCAAGAGAGCCTAAGCCATAAGGTGGAAAATTCGGAAGACTCCAAATTAGATACACGACAACAAACGACATCGTTGCCGACATATGCACAACAGCCGCCTTTGGCTAAAAATTGAGGACTGTGACAGTTTGAGGAAACAGAATAGGGTTTGCTATCAGAAAGCACAAACATATGAGTTTCGGTCAAGAATAAGAGATGAGGTCTAGAAGAAGAGAGGTGATGTTCAACAAAGTGGAAATTAGAGAGCAGACCGCGAATGTTGCAGAAATTAATGAAAAAAATAGACCGTGCATCAGGACAAGCTGTCAGCTGTCTTGGTGGCACCAACCCCATCACCGGAGGCCACCAACTCCCAAGTGGTAATGGAGAAGGGGTGGATGAGGGGCTATGTTTGGAAGCCGCTCCCCGTGACTTATCCAAAGCAAATTCTTTTGAGGCCATCATTTATTTTTTTTTTATTTTTTGTTAAAAGGTGTCTGTATTAATGTTGTGTGTGTGCGAAGGAGAGTTTACTCCGATTTAGAAGAAGGTGAGCGCGAAATATATATATATATATATATATATATATATATATATATATATATATATATATATATATATATATATATATATATATATATATATATATATATATATATATATATATATATATATATATATATATATGGGGTATCCTTTTGAGAGAAGTTCGAAATTTTTGAAGCTTTGAGGGGTTCCGTAACTATGAGAAACTAAATCACACGTGATTCTTGCAAATAAATATAAGTCTCTCCCTCTCTCTCTCCCTCTCTCTCTCTCTCTCTCTCTCTCTCTATATATATATATATATATATATATTACCGCCGGATCCGCATCCGCAACTGCGGATATCCGCATTATTTTTCCAATATCCGCAATTGGATATCCGCAACCGCATCTGCATCCGCGGATAGTAAAAAATTACTATACAAAATTTTGTATTGAACGCAGAACCTCTTTCTGAGCGCCATACAGGCGACTATCTTGAAACTGTATTTGAAAAGATGCTGACAAAATGGAAGATTTCATTAATTGAAGTGCACTGCGTAGTCAGGGATTCGGGCACAAATATAAAAAAAGCACTTTCTCTGGCAAGAGTGAAAAATGTAGATTGCTTTGCACACCAAACTCAGATAGTAGTTAAAAATTCCATTATGAGTCAAAAATGTGTATCTGATTAATTGCTACGCATTTCAATCACTCCGTTGTAGCCCAAAATGAGCTGAAGAAAATACAAACAAGATTAAATGTTCGTCCACTTTCTGTCATGCAAGATATTCAAACACTTTGGAATAGTAGTTTGCATATGCTTGAGAGGATGTGTGAAATTAATGAGGCCATTTGCATTTATGCTTCAAGCAGCACAAAAATAAAGCCTCTAACAGGTGACGAAAATGACATTTTAAATAATTGTATTAATATCCTTAAAAATTAACAAAGATATAAGTTCAGCTGAATCATGTTTGTCAGATGTGATACCACTTGTTTCAAAGTTGTGTTAAAATTTATTAAGTCTAAGGGAGTTTCAAGGATGACTGAAACATTAATGAAAATGATGATGCAATGAAACTTTGATTATATTGAAATTTATTTGATTAAAATTATAAAAGCGATAATTTTATAAAATATATATATATTATAAAATCAAATCTTCTTCTAGCTTCCAGTCAGAAGTATATATATTTATTAAAATTATATAACTAATAAATAATTATTTGATAATATATATATATATATATATATATATATATATTATATATATATATATATATATATATAATATATATATATATATATATATATATACCCTTTCCATCTTTCCTACTTTCGTGTTGACGTGCTCGCCATAGTTCCTTCATACACGTTCATACACACCTCACCTTTCACCCCTCCAATCATCACCGCCCTCCATGTCCTTCTTTCCTCAGCATATCTCCTGCCTTCTGAAACCTCTTAAACCCCATCCACCCAAAATCTCCATCACTCCATCCATTTATCTTCACTTTCGCTTTCCTCTCCCTCTACCTTCCTCATCCTTGGATTTAAGCATTCTACACACATACCCAAGTAACCTTAGTACAACCTCCTCTGCTCTTTCAACCAACCATCTTCTCCATTTACATATCTTCCTTATTATATCGTTTCTGATCCTATCTACCATTCTCAAACTACAAATTGCTCTCAGTCTCTTTATATATATATATATATATATATATATATATATATATATATATATATATATATATATATATATATATATATATATATATATATATATATATATATATATATATATCGTATATATATATCCAGTACGTTTCCATATGTTAGTGGTAAGATAAAGGTAAAAAGGTCCGGTTCTAATTACATGGAAAAAGGTTTTCATTATGACGTGATTATGTTTCATTCAATTAATTAATGTCAAGAAAATGATAAAAAGGTTCGCATATGAAAAAGTGTGGGACTTAGCATTGTGTAATGATTAGTGATAATGCGACCCGGTGATGGGATAATATCATCAATTTATGCTCTATTTGCCTAAAGCTCGAACATGCTTGCTTGGTTTCTGTGGCATATTGCCGTAAGTAATATATATATATATATATATATATATATATATATATATATATATATATATATATATATATATATATATATATATATATATATATATATAATAGCAACTGATTAAAGAACCAACACACATTCCGGATCGTCCTAACCAATTCTTAAACACTCTTGTTTCACTTACGTTTCCATAAATACGCTGTCTTCGCACCTATTGGTAAATCTGACCACAACCTAATTACTCTTAATTTTCAAGCTTTCTCTCAAACTGCTCCACCCTGCTCTAAACGTATCTTCTGGCACTTTGATCGGGCTGACTGGGAGGCTTTGCGATGCTTCTATGCTAACTATCCTTGGATGGACTGCTTTGTCTCTGAAGACGCGTCAGTCTCCGCTGATAAGGTGGGGGCTGTAATCGTTGATGGGATGAGCAGGTTCATTCCTTCTTCAACTAAATCTTTTTCTCCTCAAAATCCATGGTTCGATCGCGCCTGCTGTCTTGCCATTCAGGCTAGAGACATCGCATATCGGGGATGGAAAAACTCTACTTCTCCTATCATTCTTGCTAATTTTCATGCTGCTCGGAATCGTTGCAGGGAAATTCTTTGACGAGCAAAGCAGGCTTTCAGTAAAAGAAGGTGTGCGAAGCGCCTAAACTCTCCTACTGATAAATCTTTCTGGCCTCTTGAAAAAAACATTTCTAAAAACTTCTGTAAATCTTCCTTTCCTCCTCTTATTCGCACTTATGGCTCTGTTGCTAATACTCCAACTGAAAAGGATAATCTCTTCTGTCTCCTATTCTCCTCTAATTCAACCCTTTACTACTCCGGAAACCCTCCTCCTACTTCTCCTCTCAGAGGTCCCATGCCTTTACCTGTGATTACATTTGATCAGGTGCATGGGCTTCTGAAATCTATGAACGTAAGGAAGTCAAGCTGCCCGGATGGCATTCCTCCCCGAGTTTTAAGGGAGTGTGCTTCTGAGCTGGATCTGACCTTCACTCAACTCTACTCTCTATGCCTCAATACTAATAGTTTCCCTCAGTGTTGGAAGCGTGCATTGGTCCAGCCTATTCCGAAAAAGGGTAGCCGCTCTTATCCTTCTAACTATCGCCCCATAGCTCTCACTTGTATAGTGTTTAAGATCTTTGAAACCCTTCTGAACTCTCATTTCTTGGATCATCGGGAATCTCATTCCCTTCTTTCTGATCATCAGTATGGCTTTCGACGTTCGAGGTCTACTGGTGATGTACTTTCTTATCTCACAGATTTATGGTCTTGTGCCCTTATGGATCATGGGGAGACTTGTGTGGTGGCGCTTGACATATCTAAGGCATTTGACCGGGTATGGCATGCGTCACTGCTTTCCAAGCTCCCCTCCTTTGGGTTTCTTCCTTCTCTTTGCTTACTTATGTATAGCTTTCTTTCTAATCGCTCCATTTCGGTTGTTGTTGATAGAGCGACTTCTTCTTCCTTTCCTGTCAATAGTGGAGTTCCTCAGGGTTCTGTCTTATCTCCTACTCTATTCTTACTTTTCATTAATGATCTTCTTAGCTATTCATCTAACCCTATCCATTCATATGCCGATGACTCAACCCTCCATTCTTCTACTAATTTCAAATCAGCTCATTCCTTTGCATCTAGAGTTGTCTCTCGTCTTCATCTTTCCGATTCCATTCTTGCAGATCTGGATAGAATTTCCCAGTGGGGTCGTCTCAACCTTGTGAAATTAAACTCTTTAAAAACTCAACTTCTAGAAATCTCTTTCTCAAAGACACCTAACTTTTCTATTTCTTTCGATCTCCCCTGTTGACAATATAAACATTCTTGGCCTTCACATAAACAAAAAAATGTCTTGGAAACCTCATATCACAATGGTTGCTAGGGCGGCCTCAAAGAAGCTGGGAGTTCTGCTTAGACTGCGAGAATTTTTTTTTTCTTCTCAGTTACGCCAATTATACAAGGGTCTCATCCTCCCTTGTATGGAGTACTGTTCTCATATCGGGGGTGGCTCAGGTTTCACCCGTCTTTTGGATAAGGTTGTGTCAAAGGCTAAAAGACTTATAAACTGTTCCGCTCTTTCCAATTCACTTGACTCTTTATCTTTGCGACGCGACGTTGGTTCCTTGTCTCTTTTCTATAGGTACTACAGTGGAGAATGCTCGACGGAACTATCCACCCGTGTATCTCCACCTTTACGCTGTCCTCGCAGTACAAGGGGTGCATTTCTGCGCATCAATTCTGCGTAGACATAGGCAACTCCAGGCTTGTACGCTGTGGTTCCTCATTCTTTCCTGCCACATCTGTTCTGTGGAATTCTCTCCCATCTGTGTTTCCTGCCGAACTTAATCTCAATTTCTTTAAAGCCGGCGTCTGCGCTCACCTAAGAAATTTGCGTTGGGTGGGTCCTTGACCAGTTAAAAGGTGGTTGGAGTAGGTGTAAAGTAAGAATAGAGATTAATAAATTGACAAGAAGTGTCTAATCTATTTTGGGTGTAATGTAAATAATAGTTAGGAAGAATATAGAACCTAACCTTAATGTAATTCTTAAAGAAGAGAATTATTACTAGTTACTTAAAGAATATATATCGCAGCAACAACTAATATGATGTGTTAAAAAATGGTTGTGCTGGGACTAAACAACGTTTGTTGTTGTGAAATTCCCCCAACCGACGGTGGTAACAATACACAGTCTCCAAAGTCACGTTCGGTAGAATTATAACGGTCGATCTCGCTATAACATACAGATGTGACAATTTAGGTAAATTTCCCAATTGAGAATTTGCCGATAACCAATTATATCAGTAAGTATCGGTACCGATTGCAAATATAAACAATGTATGGTTTCAACAATTATTGAATTCCAAAGATATCGGATTATGATGTTTGTTATAATTGAAAATCGGTTTAAGAAATATATCGAATGAATAATTATATAAAACGATATATCGGTTGAAAATATCGGTTCAGTAATTATAATTTTTAATATGTTAATATTTTTTTTTGTGGTGAAAGTCCCCTTTAGTCTAGTCAAATTTATATAAGGGTATCTTTTAACTTAAAAATCTATTTTTTCGTAAACAATCAACTGCAGCTTCTTTCAAACCTGCATTAGGTATCCTCGAAGCAATAGAAAAAATTAAAAGACATTACACAAATTTAACCTTCTCCGAAAGAGAGAAAAAAAGGATTTAGTTGAAGGCCATGGGAAAAGTGAATAAGTTTGTAGATGTTATTAAATGTTTGTTTGCAAGAGAGGATTACAAACAACAAATAAATGTGTAATTTAGGAAGAGAGTGCATGTATTTTGACTCTATGTGTGAATAAACCACGAAGAGCTGAAAAAGAACAATTGATTTGTAACATGAAATATATATATATATATATATATATATATATATATATATATATATATATATATATATATATATATATATATATATATATATATATATATATATATATATATATATATATATATATATATATATATATATATATATATATATATATATATATATATATATATATATATATATATATATATATATATATATATATATATATATATATATATATATATATATATATATATATATATATATATATATATATATATATATATATATATATATATATATATATATATATATATATATATATATATATATATATATATATATATATATATATATATATATATATATATATATATATAAAGATATATAGAATGAAGGTGTATTGATTTTTTAATTTTTTTAATAAATGCAATTGGTTGTTATTTATAATAAATGATATATCGATATTGTGAACGATTTATGAATGATAAATGATAAATCGATGTTTTGAACGATGTATCGATTGTTAGGATATTGCCGGTGAAACAAGCATTGTGAATAGAGCAGCGTGAATAACGCATTGTGATAACATTATATCTTACTGTAAAAGTTGTGAAAATTCTTATATAAAATAAAATAATAAGCAAGAATATTGTTTATTACCAAACCATACAATATATTATTAGTAAGATAAAAATCTACTGAACAAGGTAAGAAGATAAAAATATTTTATATAAGAGCAACGAAGTAATGATCTAGGTCTCACGAACCCTAAGATGAAATATAGCTGTTTGAGCAAGCATTGTGGCAGACACTTATTGTTGCATATATAATCAGGTATTCAAAGATCGCTTGAAAGTGAGTCAGTCGTCGATGAATGAGTGACTCTGAGATGACTAAGTTTAAGTGTGAGTCGTGGCTCTGTTGACTGTTAGCCAAATGACTGTAAAGTTAAGACACAGATGCGTAATAAGAGAAATATTATTATTATAATTATAAAAAAGTAATTAATAATTAATAAGAACTAATTTGGTAATTGTATTTTTAATTATATAATTAACTACTTGTAAATAATTAAGCCAATAATTAAATGTACCGAAAGACCAAAATATAATTAATTAAAAGAAAATAAAACGACGATTTCTGACTCGCTTTCGTTCACTTCATTGCATAAAAGAAAACGTATCGTTTTACAAGCAATTTTAAAGACAGACTTTTGTCTTACGGAAGTTAAATTTGTATTGAAACTTGTATGTACATATATATATATATATATATATATATATATATATATATATATATATATATATATATATATATATATATATATATATATATATATATATATATATATACAAGGATTTTGATTGCAGATGAAATATATTGAATATATTTTAATATATTTACGGATAGTTAAAAATATAAATATATCCCACTTTTTCTTTGCAGTATGTGATTTGCAAATTGGAGGAAAATTATGACTATGTAATGTTTGCAAAAAACACTCGTTAATAAAGGGCAGGATCCATTTTCAAAACTTTTTTTTTATTATTTGAGCTATTGAGCTGAAATTTACAATGTATATGCATTTTTTCCCGCTTGAAAACAGTCGATTTCTGACGTTTTTCTGAGTTTCTAACGGTTTAGCAGTTATAGGGGGTCAAAATTCAAAAAGAGATTAAATAGAAGTGGTAAAATAGTGGTCAGAATGATCCAAAAACTCCCCTGTACATTCTTAGCCCCAATTTCTACAAATTAGAAACAAAACATTTGGGAAAAGTACTGATAGTTATTGATTATAGAAGTTCAAATTTTTTTTTGAAAAAAAAATTGAAAAAAACATACCCTTCCGGAGAAAAAAATTTATTAAAAAAAATTGATGTTTCTAATTTTTTTTAAAATTGGAAATTGTTTAGAGGAGGGATGGATCTAAAACTTTTATTTAAGGACACTTTTAAAAACTAATTGTTTGATTCGAGATACAGCCTCTCAAAATTTGGAAAATTTGAAATTTCGTCGAAAATTCGGCCATTTTCGATAAGCTGTATCTCGAATCAGACAAATAGATTTTAAAAGTGTTTTAAATAAATGTTTTAGATCTATCCCTCCTCTAAACAATATCCAATTTTCAAAGACGTCCAATCCATATTTTTTTTTTTTTAAATTTTTTTGTCCGAATGTGTGAATTTTTCAAAATTGGAAAAAAAAAATTTCGACACCTGGTCAAGTAAGGGCATATAACCTGTTTTCTGTTAAGCACACATCAAAACTCTCTAAGAAATTTTTATAGCCAATAGATTTACGAATATACACACCAAATTTCAGACCAAAAAAATTTTTTAAGCGTCCTCACCGTAGATTTAAACTTACCCTAAATTTAAGAAATTGCTTCTAAACTTTAAATCCCTCGTAAAAACGTTAGGAATGGAGTTTTTTCGTCGGGAAAACTATATATACTGAAATTTTCAGGAGAATCGGATAAAAAAAATTTTTTCAACAATGGATCCAGTCGTTAATTAATTAAAAAGTTTTTAAAAAAAGCTGTTGTTTTTTCAAGTGTATATTCAAAGCGTGTATGACAAAATTAATAAATATATATTTTTCCAAAGAAGTAAAAGACAGTGGGAGAACAGGAGTGAAATGTGACGATGATTATCCCTATCGTTGATTTTGATCTGGACGATAGTAAGAGATGGAAACATTGTCGATTTTTCAAGTGATTTGGCTGCTTCCTTTTTCTTGCGCGAAGATGCCTCACTGGTAATGGAAACCAGTTATGCACCTAGGGTAGGAGAGATTGAAACAAACTTTGAGAAACCCTATAATAAGGTGATCAATTCACAAAGAGATCCTTGAGTCGGGCCCACTAAAACCTTTTAATGCTAACAAACAATACAAATCGCAGAGGCTATGAATCTTTTTGAGGATGATACCAACAGAAAATTATTCTATGAGTTCAAAGAATGGGACCGTTTTCAACTAACTCTACAGCTAATGGAGTAAAGAGAAGGGAAGCTATAAAAAAAGGCAGAGAACGTTCCCCATCGATATACAAAAAATATGGGAAGAAACAAAAAGGTGAAGGTTCAAGCAGGGTCATAGAACCAATAAGCTTACTAAACGTAAGATTACCAGGGCGTGCAAAAGATGTAATTTTCCGTCCGACAACAAATAAAAAAAAAAAAATTTCGGACCCTACTAGAAACTCCTCTTGTGTAGGTTTTAATACATAACAAGGAAATCTGTGCTCTGACTCAAGGTTATTAAGCAATTTTTACGTTAAAGGGAAGGTTGCGAGCAAACAAAGGGAAAACTAGCAAGTCCCAATAAATCGGAGGATGAATTGAGGTAAAAATATATGCAACAAGGAAGTTATGTAATGAAGGCAAGGGTTAAAATTAGCATAACCTCCGGTGTAAGTTAAAATTGAGAAATCGGTGATGGAAAGTCGCTGCGAGATCTTATAAAGGGAAAAAGGTTGACCGACAACACCAATTTCTAGTGTTATTTGTAACTTTTATAAACAACTAAATAGATTTTTAATGGGCTAGAGACCATTATGACAATTAATTATAAATAAAAACAAATCGAAAGGTGTAGAAGAAATGCTGAAAAGATATATAATAAATTTAAATATTGAATTACAATTTTTCACCCTTAGAAAAAAAAGACTTTTCACAAAGATGGTAAAAGTTTTTAGCGCAAAGACGGCGCCATTTTATTATAATTAACAGTATTTAATATTCCATTAATTTTATAATTAATTAATTATGGGATAATAAGGATCAACTTCAATAAAAAGGATGATCTAGAAGATACAGAGAACACACTGTTTAAATTTCAATTTAATCGGAACAGCGGTTCCAAAGATAAGAAGAATAGGCTACAAAATTAATAATTGACTAATCATTAATTAAATAATTGTAGCTTAAGGAAATTATGAATAAAATTGTAATTTATGCACAACAGAGAAACTATTGTGTAAATTTGACAACGATTTGAACTCTATTTTCAGAGAAATAGAGATATTAAGATAAAGAAAAGCCTAAATTCATAATTAGATTAATTAGGCATAACTGATTAATTGATTGAACTAATTTACTGGATCTGAGATGAGCTGAAGTGTCAGGAACAAAATAAAACAATAAAAAGAACGATACAATATGTTTAACCTGAGAAATATAAGTTTAAATGGAGATATGTAAATTCGAAAGGAACTCCAGAGCGTATATATATATATATATATATATATATATATATATATATATATATATATATATATATATATATATATATATATATATATATATATATATATATATATATATACCGGAGTTAGGGGGGGTGATATATCAAACGAAATTTAATAACCTCCTGAATAAGAATCCGGTGTTAAAAATAAGGCAAATGAACTTTATAAAAAGTTATAAGCCAAAGAGTAGAGAAAAATTGAGTACTGAAAAATGTTTGTAATGCCATTTATGAAGGCTTTTTGGCCAAATATGGATCCAAAACAGGATATAATAATTTGATTTATGTAGTTCTACATAAATATATAAAAAATTGTGGTTAAGCGAGTTCTCAACCACAAAGACTCCTCAAAGCCACTCACCTACATCATTAAGAGTTAAAAAACCAATATTTGGTTGGAATTTTAGTAATAAAATTAGCATCAAAAATATTAATAATTGTAATAATAATGATAATAATAATAATAATAATAATAATAATAATAATAATAATAATAATAATAATAATAATAATAATTATAAAAAAATAATAATAATTATAATAATATTAATGATAATAATAATAATAGTGTTTTTTTTGTATGTATGTTTGTTTATACATGTTTTTTACATTTAATTATTCTAAGTTCTTGAACGGTTAAGCACCACTATACCCTCTGTGGAGGCTAATATGAGTGTGTGTTGATTTGAACATATGTTTTACATAGTTTGTTTATGTTATACTAATAATAATAACAATAATAATAATAATAATAATAATAATAATAATAATAATAATAATAATAATAATAATAATAATAACTATAATAATAATGAGAAAGAAAAAAAAACAAGAATGTAATTACCTCTGAACTCAGTAATGGAGGTTAATATGTGTGTTTTTGTGTGTGTTTGCATGTGGGTGTGGGAGTTTCTGGGCGCTTTAAAAGAATTAGGCTATGTCATTTTAGGGAGGTTTAAACATCTTTGAAGGCTACCTTGCATCTGCTTACAATGCTTAATTTTTTTAAGTTTTGATATTTTTTCTAAGTTTTTCTGATTTAAAATTTTTTTCAAATTTTTTATGCTCATAAATTTTTTCTAAGTTTCTTTTTATTTTTTTTATTTTCTTTAATAATTTTTTATTTTTAAAATTTAAAAAAAATTTTTTCCTTTATTTTTTTTTTATATTTCAAATTTTAATTTTATATTAGTATTTCATTTTATGGGAGGAAGGGTAGTGGTAGGGTGGTGGTGGACCCTTGGTACCCTACTACTTATATATATATATATATATATATATATATATATATATATATATATATATATATAATATATATATATATATATATATATATATATATATATATATATATATATATATATATATATATATATATATATGTGAAGTAGTAGAGTACTAAAATGTTCATCGCCACCCAGCCCCTTCAACTCCCCAACCACCATATATATATATATATATATATATATATATATATATATATATATATATATATATATATATATATATATATATATATATATATATATATATATATATATATATATATATTATATAATGTTTTACTTTTTGCAGATGATGCGGTGTTGGTGGCAGAATCAGGACAAAAGTTGAGAATATTTGTGAGAGAGTTTGAGAGAAAATGTGCAAACATGAGATTAAAATTCAATCCAGCGAAAGTAAATTCATGAGTATTGGAGGTAGGATGAGGAGATGTGGAGAGAGGAGTTGAGGGGTGTAGAAATGGGGGAAGGGAAACTTGAGGAGGTGGATGAATTCAAATATTTAGGAATGTTGGTGGAAGGTAAAGGTGAGACGGAAAAAGAAATAAAGAATAGAGTGGTAGATGGAATGAAAGTGTTTGGTTGCCTAAGATAAGTATGGAAGAAAGGAAAAATTTCGAAAGAAATAAAGATAAGAATGTTTGAATGTATGGGTTTACCTTCTGTATTGAATGAGTGTGAAACATGGATGAGAAGTGTTCGGGCAATTAAAAGTTTGAATGTTTTTGAGTTGAAAGGTATGAGAGTGACATGTAAATTGAAAAGGTTTGATAGGATTAGAAATGAAAGAATTAGGGAGATGTGTAAATGGAAGAGGGGTCTAGTTGATATAGCCGAGGAGGGTGTGCTAAAATGATTTGAACATATGTGTAGAATGAACGAGGATAGAATGGTGGGCAAGTTACTTTGATCTGAGGTGGATGGTGGTAGGGGGAGGGTAATGCCAAAGTGGAGATGGATAGATGGAGTGGGAGAGATTTTGGGTGGAAGGAATTTGAGTTTAGAAGAGGGTAGAAGACTTGCGGAGGAAAGAGTGAGATGGAGAGCGGTGTTGAAAGGGGTTGAAAGGAAAGAACGGGTATGTTTGTAAGGGGATTGTGACGTGCACCACCCCACGAAAATGGGAAAGACGAAAGTGAAATAAAAAATAAAGTATATATATATATATATATATATATATATATATATATATATATATATATATATATATATATATATATATATATATATATATATATATATATATATATATATATATATATATATATATATATATATATATATATATATATATATATATATATATATATATATATATATATATATATATATATATATATATATATATATATATATATATATATATATATATATATATAGGTTTTTGAAACATTGCTATATAAATATATACTAATAACCTTATTAAATTATTAAAAGTTTTTTTTTTTTTTTTTTTTTTTTTTTTTTTTTTAGTGTGAGGCTGAGAGGGAGGTAGGAGTGAGTAATAGGGGATGTACTTGGCTAAGGGGTTGTGAATGCGGTTATATATATATATATATATATATATATATATATATATATATATATATATATATATATATATATATATATATATATATATATATATATATATATATATATATATATATATATATATATATATATATATATATATATATAGTATATATATATAGTTTATTTTTATTTTTGCAACATAACTATTGCTAAAATCTTAAAAGAAGAAATAGTTTTTATTTGCAGCTTTGCATTATACTTATAAACTAATAACTATTGCTAACATCTTAAAAGAAGAAATTTTTTCAAATTTTATTTTATTTTTGCAGGCTCCGGTTCTGGCTTCGGTTTTGGCGCGGGAGAGGGGCTGTGTCAACAAAAGCCTCTTAACAAGCTTTAATATATATATATATATATATATATATATATATATATATATATATATATATATATATATATATATATATATATATATATATATATATATATATATATATATATATATATATATATATATATATATATATATATATATATATATATATATATATATATATATATATATATCAACTTAACATGTTGCAAATTCAATATTGCATGCAACATATTCAATTGCATGCAACTTGAAATATCGACGACATGGATATTCAACTACTCAGGTACCAAACGTCGCACAGTTTCACACATGAACATACACATATATTTTGAGTACAAATCCGAAATGCAGTTTAATGAAATTTATATTAGCTCCAATTATGTTGAGTGTAATATTTAGAAGTTTGGTTTTGAGTGAGGATTTTTTTATATCAATGTTTTATTAATGTATAAAACAGACATAATTTAAATATACTGTATATATCGCTGGGTGTTTCTTAGTGACAATTTAATAATTGAAACAGTAACGTATGTATGTGATAGTTGTGATATAAATGAAACGCAAATGTCTTGACTGCCATATATTATATGTATTTAATATTATATATGATTGTATATAATTTTATATATTATATACTTATTTTATAATAAATATTAATGTTATATTATATATAATGTATATATTTATACTCTGTTTTCAGATTTTGCATTAAAAATTATGGAATATATGTATATTTTTATATAATGACTACAAAAGAAGTAAAACTTTTAATACTTTGTCTAGTCAACCATGTGATTTTCCACCAGCGATGACTCTTTCGAAAGCTGACGTTTACAGCCATTATTTATTTATTATTAAAAGAGAATAAATCGCCACGAAAGGATCAGCAACAGCTAAAGATTATCTTGAGATCGATGCAAATGATGTGATAGGCATTTGGGATAACTTCTCTTTCCCCACATAGGATTTATTGATGTATGGCTAAAGGCTGTAAGGCTTGCGCAATCAGCTTAATTTAAATAAAATTCCAAATGGAATAATGAGTTCTACGAGAAAGGGAAGACATTCGATGCAATGCTTGACATTTGTACTTTTAATTGTTTTGAAAAGAAAATATCAATTAAAGACTGTAGGTGTAAAGATAAAATCCTAATTGAATGGGAATCTTTAGTGGGAGAGAATGAACGCCGAAATCAACTTAGACCAATTGAAAGTGCTACGACTAGTGCCGGAAAAAGAACTCAAGTTATGATGGAGAAGTTAGCAAGTCACACTAGCACAAGCATTGAAAGGGGAAGGGGAAGAGTCATCAATATAGATAGTAGTGTTCCCTCAATTATCACAGAAGTTGTGAAATCCACTGAAGTTGAGAGAGTGGAAATGGAAGTTAGTAATAGTGATGATGATCTTCGAGAAACTGAACAAAATGAAAATGTAGAGAATAAGTTTATATACAAGAATTTGGCAATAACAGCTGACAGTTCAAGAGCAGATGCAGCTCTTGTTAACGCACTATTAAAAGACATGCGAATGTTAAATGAATTCAACTTGTTAGATAGGAAGAATGTTGAGCGAGAGAAAAAACGAGCTAGGTAAACGATCGTTATCAGTAAGAAAGCTGAAAACACAAAAATTGAACTTTTGGGATTTGATGGTAGGAAAGACAACACAAAATTAAAGAAGAAATGGAACACGAAGAGCTCTATGTCATTGGGAAAGAGCAATGTGATATTATACTGTACCTGACTCATGTTACTCCAGATAATATGACAGCTTGCTGTATTTCTGAGGAAACTATAAATTTTCTAATAAATTCCGATAGTATAGATTTTCTCAGGGTCTTCTGTGCGATGGTGCTCAAGTTAACGCTTGTAAAGTGAGTGGAGTGCACAAATTGATTAAAATACATCTTCAAAGACATTTACAATGACTAATTTTCCTTATCCATGCTACTGAGCTCCCTTTCAGGCATGTTTTTCAGACAATAGATGGAAAACCATCAGGACCACATACTTTTTAAGGCAATAGTGGCCATGAAATTAAAAAAGATTTAACTAAATGAGAGATAGTTAACTCTCTTCCCGTACACTCCAAAATTACATAGATTCCAGAAGATATTATGCAACTCAATACAGACCAAAAATATCTCTATGACATGTTCTTTAGTATAAAACATGGACATGTTTCATCATCATTAGACAGTAAATCGCCAAGTGCACTTCATCATTCCAGATTGCTAGCAACAGTCATTCGAATCTTAAGACTATATGTATCTACACATCCTCAAGGGAAAACTCTTGAAGACCTAATATATATTGTAATGCAAATTTTATGATATATATATATATATATATATATATATATATATATATATATATATATATATATATATATATATATATATATATATATATATATATATATATATATATATATATAAAGGGTGGTTAAATTGTATGGGCCGATGCTGAATGTGAACCACACCTAAACGTCAAGTTTTCTACTGCATTTCATTTAACTTTTTTCAATTTCAGACTTACTCAATTTGAATCCATGGAAAGATACACAATGGAGCAACGTGTTAAAGTTATTCAGGCTTATTATGAAAATGGGCGTTCAAATCAAAATGCATATCGTGCACTTCGTGATTTTTTTGGTCAATTTAATCGTCCAAATGTGCGTACAATCGGAAAAATCGTGAAAAAATTTGAGCAAACCGGGTCTGTAGGAGATTTGAAAAGACCAGTGCAATGCTCGTACAGCTCGTACTGCAGAAAATATTGCTGCTGTTCGCGATAGTGTGGCTGAGGAGCCATCCACTTCAACTCGTCGTCGTGCCCAACAATTGCACCTCTCACGCTCGTCGTTGATGAACATTATGCATAAAGACTTGCATTTAAACGCTTACAAGGTGCAATTGACTCAAGAACTAAAGCCTCTTGACCATACAAAACGTCGTCAATGGTCAGAATGGTGGCAAGAAATGGCAACAGTGGATGATCAATTTTCGAGGAAAATCATCTTCAGTGATGAGGCACATTTTCACCTCAGTGGATTCGTCAATAAGCAGAATTGCCGCATTTGGGCGAATGCTAATCCAAGAGTGATTGTCGAAAAACCAATGCACCCACAAAGAGTGACTGTTTGGTGTGGTTTATGGGCTGGCGGCATCATCGGGCCGTATTTTTTCCAAAATGAGGCCGGTCAGGCAGTTACTGTGAATGGTGTTCGCTATCGTGAGATGATAACGAACTTTTTATGGCACGAATTGGAAGGTATGGATGTGGACGATATGTGGTTTCAACAGGACGGTGCCACTTGCCACACAGCTAACGAAACAATGGCTATTTTGCGCGACAAATTCAATGGCCGTGTTATCTCACTTGGTAGCGATGTCAATTGGCCGCCAAGATCATGTGATTTGACACCGTTGGACTTCTTTCTTTGGGGTTATTTGAAAGAAAAGGTGTACGTCGATAAGCCAGCAACAATTCAAGAGCTAAAGGATGAGATAATTCGGCACATTAACGGCATAGAACCCCAATTATGCCTCAGCGTCATCGAAAATTTGGACCATCGGATGGAGGTGTGCCGCCGAGGTCGCGGCCGCCATTTGGCCGATATTTTGTTCCATACATAATTGAACTATACCATATTATCATAATAAAAAGAAATGACAATAAATTCCTAAGTAATTTGTGTTTTATTCAAAATCAACATTGGCCCTTAAAATTTAACCACCCTTTATATATATATATATATATATATATATATATATATATATATATATATATATATATATATATATATATATATATATATATGCAAGTGTTTTATTATTTCTGGTCATTACTCAATATGGAGGCTAAAGAAGCAGTTAATAAATTCTATTTTAATGTTAGAGAACCTTATAGTTATGGTTGTTTTTCTTAGTTAATTTGCATCACGGTTTCCGGAACGTTGATAAAAAAAGAATTAAAATATTATTTAGAAGGTGAAGGAAGCATTTACTTTACATAAACCAGTACGTAAAAAAATTTAAAACACGGAAAACTCTAGCCTACCATGTTGATAATATTTGGCAAATAGATTTAACAGATATGAATAAATATAAAGTATATAATGATGGTTTTCCAATATATATTAATTCGTTAATCGATGTTTTTTCTCGATTCTTATTCATGAAAGTTTTAAAAGATAAAAAATCAAAGACTGTAGCTGAAGCAGTAAGAGATATTATAAAAGAGACTAACAGATGTCCTTCTATAATACATTCTGACTCGAGGTACGGAGTTTCTCGGTCCTGAGTTTCAAGAGCTTGTGTCTGATTATGACATGGGCTATTACAATACTTTTTCTCCTAATAAAGCGGCTATAGTAGAACGCGTACAAAGAACTATAAAGGAAAGGATGCATAGATATTTTACTAAGATGAACACGTTTAAATATATTGATATTTTACAAGACTTGGCCTACTCTTACAATAGATCGTATCATAGAACAATTAAGAAAACACCTTTAGAGATGATTAAAACAAAACCTTCACCTGATCAACGGGATGTCCGTAAAATAATAGACAATACAGGTATTAAAGTCGATGACTAAGTAAGAGTATCTTGAACTGCAGATAATTTCAGAAAGGTGTATGAAGCTGGATGGTCAAAAAAAGTTTTTAAAATAGATTCTATTAGAGAGTTTCCCCAGAGATGGGTTAAAATTATATTATCTAAAGGATCTAGATGGTGAACAAATAAAAGGAGGGTTTTATAAACAGGAAGTACAAAAAATTAGGTTTGATGACAAGAGTAATTTATATAAAATTGAAAAAATATTAGGCTTTAAAAGGTAAAGGAAAAAATAAACAGTATCTTGTGAAATGGATAGGGTATCCTGATAAGATTTAATAGTTATATAAAAGCGAGTGATGTTAAAAAATGTTAACATTCTTAACATTCGTCATGGAGAGTGAAGATCACTTTTACCTAACTCTACCGTCCTCAGCTTCTATGGACTTACATCCTGACAATAAGATATCAGACTTTACTACTGAATTGCTGCAGAATGTTCAGCTTGAAAGGGAGAGGTATGAAATAGGGTTATGCGAAATGATTTTAGATGTAGATGTTGAAAATGTAACTTCAAAGTACTCAGCATTCATAATTTTAAGAAACACTAAATTTGTTAAAGAAGGTTTGAATGTCAAGGAACGTTGGTGGGTTTAGGTGTGACGATGATTTTTATTGGGAAGAGTTTTCGGTGGACAGAGGAAAATACAATTCTCTCGATGAATTGTTTGGACATTTTAACACTAAATTTTTATCAAGCCGAATGTGTGCTGATTTGTATTTTCATGTTAAAAAAGTACCTAACGTGAATTATGAAATCGTAACTTTAAAATCAATCATGCCCAACCAATTTGAAAGATAAAAATTTATTTAGTTTTCATCGTTTACAATGGATGCGTAAATGCATTTACATCCCTGGTATATGTTTACAGGGTACAAAACTAATCCATCGGACAATCCGTTCTACACTACAGGTTTTAATGATATATAGCCCCGCTGTTAAAGAGTATCTAGAACACAGCAAAGTAAAGGTTGAAGCTGAAGACTCTATACAACTACTATGTACCTCGTCAGATTTGTTAGAAACGATTGGTGCTGCATATGTATATTCTAATATTGTTGAACACCAATACGTAGGAAATACACAGGTAACCCTCCTGAGAGTGATTCATATCCCGCACGGTCAGAAATTTGTATCATTTCCCAGTGTACACTATTTACCAATGAGTAAATCTCAGTTTAGGTCAATTCGTGTATATATATATATAGAGAGATGTAGAAGGCAAAGCTTACCCATTCACTAACGGGACAGCGTTGTGTAAACTACACATAAGAAGAAAGAAGTCTTCAATAATGGAACGACATATTTTTAGAGGATCGAGAACACAGAGGGTTATGGACTAGGAGGTTTCTTTTTATCGTTAATGAGATGTGCCATACCTTTATTTAAATATGGGAGTAAATATTGAACAAGGAAAGTGGCTCGAACAGGCCTTCATAGATTTCAAGATGTCATGGCTGGGGTTGAACAACGTCAGGCGTTAAAAAGACGTCTAGCAGAAACATCAGATGAAATGCATGATGATGTCAAGCGTAAAATAAGACGTAAAATGACGGGTGAAGGTATTAGGCGTATGGGGGGATCTACAGGAACAAAGAAGCTTAACAAGAGATAGAGTGGAGTTGAAAAAAGAAGAAGCGTTAAGAAGAACCAGGTAAAAAGGAAAGTGTGTAATAGAAAAATAAAAGATATTATTCAAATGTAAAATATAGCAACTGTTTTCCTTAATATAGAGCTACATTTGTAAAACATGTTCATTAATAGTTGATCCTTAATACCGTCAAGATGCATTTCCTTCACCCTTCCAACCTCGATTGCTGTCAATTTGAATTAGATCTATTTACAGTGCTCCCTACTCAGACCAGTATTCTTGAGTCTAATTTTATAAGTATTAACCCTGTGAACTCTGTTACAAATGCAGACGTACCTGTGGAGTTTCACATCCCTGGTGGTTCAGAACATTATCTTGATCCTAGTAACCTTTTTCTTTATTTGAAAGTGAAACTAACAAAGGATGACGGGTCAAATCTTTCGGGCGTTGATCATGTTGTATACCCTACATCAAATTTTTTATATACTGCTTTAATCAGCATGAAGTGTTTTTAAACGTAGTGTCTCTAGGTTCATCAGCTGCAAATTATCCTTATCGTACATTTATTGAAACTATTGAATTTCTCAGAAGATGCAATGTATTCCCATCTCCAATCAACGAGATTTTATAGCTTAAAAGACGCGACTAAAATAGTTGATGCTGCCAGCAAAAAAAGGTCTAAAATATATGATTTTTATGGTAGATTGAAGGGTGATATTTTTTCACGGGATCGATTAATACTTCCTGCTGTGGATGTGCGTGTAAGGTTAAACCGTTCGTAAGCTTCTTTTGCTTTAAATGTTGAATGCAAACCTAATACCACAACTCAGGCACCTACCCCGATTTTCCAAATTTAGGACGCTTACCTTTACTTAAGGAAGGTAAAACTATCTACCCAAAGATATATGGAGATTGAAAAATCATTAATCACTAGTACGGCTGAATATCGGGTACGACGTGTAGAGACTGAAATATTTAATTTTGCAACTAGTTTAACGATATTAAACCTCATTAATGTTGTCATGGGCCAGTTACCTCAAAAGTTAATCGTTGGAATGGTCGAATATGCTGCCTTTGCTGGGAATTACAAAAAGAGCCCCTGTAAAATATCCCCTTTTGGTCTTCGTGAGCTCAGTCTTCATGAAAATGTACAGCCCTATGGTAGACCTTATAAGACTCTCTATAACAGGGGTGGCCAAGCTCCTTGATAGTCCGAGCCATTTTTCAAAATTTGAAATTTTTCGCGAGCCGCAATTAAATATTAAAAAAATTTTTTTTACAGAAATTATATTTATTGAAAACAAATAAATAAAAGTACAAAATATGTGTATTGAATTTCAATATTAAAAATTAAACACATTTATTTTACTTCTCATGATAATTCTTTAAAATTTGGTGAATAATTGGTGACAGCACTTCTCTGTAATTCTTTGAGATGCTGGTTAGTTAATACTGATCGGTGTTTGGATTTCACGAATTTTAAAGTGGAATAAAAAGATTCACAAGTAAGTTGTTCCGAATTTTGAAATAATTCGAAAAGCAGCCTTTTTTAATTCAGGGTACTTCGATTCTGGTACAAATTTCCAAAATTCAGTAATCGACGTCGACTTATATTTTAATTGTAGAGCTTGATCTTCTTGCATCTTTATTAATTCTAATTCTCCAGAGGCTTTTTGGGTCATAATTATATTGGAAATGGAAAACTCGTTCAGTTTTTCTTGTTTAATATTGGAACAAATTTTTTTAATTTGAGGAAAATGACAAAATGTTTTATTTTCAATGTCCTTTTGAAAAAGTTGTAATTTAGTTTGAAAACTAAATATACACTGTGAGAGGTCAGATATTATTTTATCTTTCCCCTGCAATTGTAAATTCAGTGTTTGCAAATGTTCCATGACATCAGTCAAAAACATTAAGTCTTGTAACCACTCGTCATCGTCTAATTCTGAATAGGCTTATTTCCTTTTCTTTTAGAAATGCAGTTATCGGATCAAACAAATCTACAAAACGATTTAATACGTTGTAGCTAGATAACCATCTAACAATGCAAAAGAAATTAATGTCATTTGGAAGTTCTTCGTCCTTTAATTCTTCAAGGAAATTTTTGAATTGTCGATGATTTTTTGCATTGGTGCGAATGTAATTTACAATGTGTAACACTGTTTTCATAACATCAGGATATTTTAAATATTTTGTAACGAGATGTTCTCGGTGAATTATGCAGTGAATCGGTATGAATTGTGGAATTTGAGAATCATCTCTTAAAAGCCCAATAAGACCGATTTTTTTTACCCAGCATTGCCGGAGCTCCATCAGTTGCAATGCTTACAAGTTTATTTCGAGGCACATCAAAAGTTTTCATTATGGAATCTATTGCATTTTTAATATCTACACCGCGGGTTGACTCTTGAAGTGCTACTAAATCTAATAATTCTTCTTTAACAACGAAGTCAGGTGTAACAAAACGTATGAAAACTGCCAATTGCGGAAGATCTGTGATATCTGTCGATTCTTCAAGGGCTAAGCTGAATGCAATACAGTTCTTCAAATCATTTTTTTAAATTATGTTCAAGAGATGTATTAATTGCAGTTATGCGTCGTTCGGTTGTGTGTCTCGAGATGGGAATTTGCGAAACAACTTTGTGCAATGCTGCATTATTTGGATCTAAAATTTTAAAAACATCTTCCAAGTTTTTTTAATAAACTCTCCCTCTCCATACGGGCGTTTTGCACGAGCAATATTCCAGGCAATAACAAAACTGGCTTCAGCCACATTATTAGCTTGATTGCTAAAGGTCATCAAAATTGACTGTTGTTTATTTAAATTTGATTTTAAAGAAGCAAGTTTATCTGATCTTAATTTGGAACTTGGTGGATACTGATTAGAAAACTGAGGATGATTGGTTTTATAATGTCGACGTAAATTGCTGGCTTTATAATTTTTGACCGTAGAATTTCAAACAACACATAATGCTTTTCCGTTATGGTCAATAAAAAGAAATTCTCCTCCCACTCATTATTAAAACTTCTATTTTCTTGCTCGTATTTTCTTTTTTATATTTTCGTTCTCTGTCGTAATATTTTTAAAAGAACTGGAAAAAATAAAGAAATTTAGAAAATACAAGTTTTGTGTTATTAAAACAATAACAACAAGTTTTACATACTACGAAACAAATTTTGGGCCAGACTGCACATTAGCATCCATTCATAGCTAAAAACTATTAATCCTACGTTAAAAAGGATTATATTTCTGAAATCCTTGTCGAATTTTAGGTAAGAAAATTTGGGAGATAAAAAATAAATTCTTATAATAAATTTTATTACATAAGTAAATTTTACTTCTTTGTAAAGAATTGTACGTCCGGCAATTGGCAACTCATCCAACTCAGAGGAAAGTGGAAAATTGTCGACAAGAAAATGATCGATTTCGATATTAAAAAGCTTGCCGTGTTTGATATTAGTTTATTATTATTATTATTATTATTATTATTATTATTATTATTATTATTATTATTATTACAAGAAAAGTAGTCTACAATATCATCATCACTCACAAATGTTTGGTTTTTTACATGTCCTACTTTTTAATTATCAACTTATCGTACATTTATACATAAATATTTTTTTTTTTACATTTTATAAATATTTTTTTTATTGTTTTCTTACTATAAATAACCCAAGGATTTCAAAACTATAATCCTTTTTAATGTAAGGTTAGTAGTTTTTGAGTTATGGATGGATGCTAATGTGCACTCTGACCCAAATTTAGTTAACTTACCAAAAATTTCAGATTACAAATTATATCCGTAGCAAGAGTGACACAACTTGCTACCTCCTGAGCACAATGTCAACTGTCCGTTGCAATGAAAGTTTACAAATTCAAAATCGGTCTGGAGTCGGTCGATTACGAATGATTGCGCCAATATTTATGTTCGTTCGCGCAGTTTTCGATGAGTCATATCATTCTTAATTTTGACGGAAATGAAATTTGTTACAACGTTGCCCTTAGTCTTTCATATTTGTTGTCAGTAATTTAAAAGACATTTTGAAGCACATACGGAACGATAATTATTTTTTAAAATATAATAGCACAAAAATGAAAAAGGGAACTCGGGTACATTAATCGAGAGCCACAAATAATCCTTCAAAGAGCCGCAAGTTATTGGTAGGCCTCTGGCCTTTGCCCACCAGAGGAGAAATAAAAAAAAAAAAAAAAAAAAAAATGTGGCTCGCGAGCCGCAGGTTGGCCACCCCTGCTCTTTAACAATGGGGAAGGATTATGCTCTAGAGTGTTCTATGACTTAATTGATAATACTGTATCATGTTCGGATATAGGCACAGGAATTAACAAGAATGATTTCTCCGTTAAATTTAAGTGAAAATTTTATAGCATGATGCTTAAACACTTAAACATGCATGAGGACTGGTTTACACACATACGCACACACATGCACACATACACATATCCATACCATCATATAAATTCAAATACCCATGTACCGAGTAGATAAAACATGAAATATCAAGAATTCATAAACCGAAGTAAACACATTTTCATTCATTACATATTCACTAACATCAATATCATACGGAAATAAATTTTTAATGTTAAATATATTTATAATTTTATTAAAAATAGGTAATGTGAGTATTGTGCCGCCATATATTTTCTTTATTACTATGTATCCGAATTATTATAATCATATGATTTTTATGTTTATGATGTCACGACCTTAAATTTTTGTGTGACGCCTTCCCTTTTCTTTGAAGGTTTTGCTTTCAAGCAAATTACAATTGTTTAAATATTTACTCTCTAAACTAAGTCAAGTCATAGGGGTTATTATTTTTCTTATATTTAACATGCTTTGATATTTGATGAAAGTTAATACAATAGAAACATATGGTTTCCGTCATCTACTCTCTCTGTCCTCGTGGTTTTTATCTCCGTAGATTTTTCCTTGACCACGTGGTTTCCTCACACCAATTTCCAATTCCTGTTTATGAAACACTAAATTTATATACTATTATTTACTTTTTTAACTCACTGCAATCAAATGAGGCATTATGTCTATAACATTATCACGTGACTAATATTAATTTGTATCGTTTCCCATCAAATTCTGATATTTCATGTTTATGACTCATCTCAGGTGACGTATAAAATAATCACGTGTTTACAGTATTAATTCATTTCTTACTTACAACGTCATTCTATGACAATACTTTATGTATACATGAATAAAAATTTTTATTACATAATAAACCCTTACTTTAATATGATTTTATACCGGGTGTATCATAAATATTGCGAAAAAATCCAGTATGATATTCCTTGCAGAAATATAAGATAATATGTGAAGATAAACATTTCACCGAAAACACTTCGTTTTCAAGATACAAGGTGATGGATCCTATTGAGAAATGAAGTTACAATAAACAGGAAAGTAAATTTGCAGACGTAATTAACAATTTCATTCAATTAATTTAATATAAGAATACAAACATTACTACACATAGGAAAATATACAACAGAAATAGGACAAAGCAATGGTGCACGAAGGTTATAACAAATGTTGAAAATGAGCACCCCCAGCGGCAATACAAGCCTCTATTCTGCGACGCATTGATTGGCGGACACGTTCAAATATACCGTGTGTGTGCTGAATTGTGTCACAACATTCGATTATGCGAGCCCTTAATTCTTCGGAACTTTCAAATGTTGTTCCATAAACCAAATGTTTCAGGTGCCCCCACAAGAAGAAATAGGGGAGGTACAGAACCTTGGCCTCCACGGTCTCCAGACATAAATGCATTGGATTTCTTCTGTGTAGTAATGTATGTATTCTTATATTAAATTAATTGAATGAAATTGTTAATTACGTCTGCAAATTTACTTTCCTGTTTATTGTAACTTCATTTCTCAATAGGTTCCATCACCTTGTATCTTGGAAACGAGGTGTTTTCGGTGAAATGTTTATCTTCACATATTATCTTATATTTCTGCAAGGAATATCATACTGGATTTTTTTCGCAATATTAATGATACACCCTGTATATGCGAAGGCATTAGTACTTAAATATTACATCACATAAATTCCATCTCATTATTTATCAGGGATACGAGTAGGGAGCTGCACTAACTGCTCAAGGTCATTTTGGATGGTGAAATGGAAGGCACCTTCACCAGCTGTATCATGAGAACTAGAAGAAAGTCATTGGCGGTGGTGAACTTTAAATTAAAATACCTAATATAATGATTTCAGAGAAAGGAGAAGAAGAGAGAATGTGCTCGATTTTGGAGTGCAAATAATCGGAGAATTTAGGATAGTCAGTATAATTAGGAGTTAAACAGAACAAATGAATTTAGTCTTAGAATGGCAAGAGAGCCTAAGCCACAAGGTGGAAAATTCGGAGTACTCCAATTCAGCATGTATGCGCAACATCCTCCTTTGGCTGAAAATTGAGGATAGAAACAGTAGGAGGAAACAGAATAGGGTTTGCTATCAGAACGCTCAAACATCTGTTTCTGTCAAGAATATATATATATATATATATATATATATATATATATATATATAATATATATATATATATATATATATATATATATATATGAAGAAGAAGTTATTGAGAATATGAAGGAAAGTATTAATAGGGAAGGGGTAGAAGCTGCGATAAAAAAGGTAAAGAAAGGAAATCTGCAGGATTGGATGGTATTGATAACGAGATGATAAGGGAGGGATCTGCAGAGATGGTTGACTGATTGGTTAGAATGTTTAACTTGTGTTTGGGTGAATAGAGGGCTCCTCAGGAGTAGCAGGACTCCTGTGTTGTACCAATTTATGAAGGAAAAGGAGATAAGATTGCATATAGGAATTATAGGGGAATAAGTCTATTGAGTGTGATAGGGAAGATTTATGAAAGGGTGTTAGTAACAAGAATGAGAGATTTATCTAGAAAGGGAATGGGTGAAGAACAAGGGGTTTTTAGAGAGGGTAGGGGATATGTCGAACAGGTGTTCACGCTGAGAATGATTAATGAGAAATTAGTGGGAAAAAATAAAATAGAGTATGTTTGTTTTATGGATTTGGAATGATAGGGTATGAAGGGAAAGGTTGTTTGAAACATTAATGAAAAAAAGGGTAAGGGGAAGGTTACTGAAAGATATCAAATCCTTCCATGCGAACTGTAGATCAAGGGTGAGAATGAAGAGGGAACTCACGGATTGGTTTAATGTAAGAGTGGAACTTAGATAGGGGTGCTTAATTAATGTCACCTTGGTTATTTAATATATTGATGGATGGTGTAGTCAAGAAATTGGAGAGTGAAGGGGAGGGATAACATTAAAAATTTATTTCCGTATGATATTGATGTTAGTGAATATGTAATGAATGAAAATGTGTTTACTTCGGTTTATGAATTCTTGATATTTCATGTTTTATCTACTCGGTACATGGGTATTTGAATTTATATGATGGTATGGATATGTGTATGTGTGCATGTGTGTGCGTATGTGTGTAAACCAGTCCTCATGCATGTTTAAGTGTTTAAGCATCATGCTATAAATGATGCGGTGTTGGTGGCAAAGTCTTTGGAAAAGTTGTGAATTTTGGTGAGAAAGTTTATTTAGAATTGTGCGAACAAGGGACTGAAAGTAAATCCTGAAAAATGTAAAGTTACAAGGATCAGAGGTTTAGATGAGGAGTTGACGGAGAAGGAATGGGGGATGTTGAAGCAGAGGATGGAAATTTAAAGACGGAGAAGAGTTTAAAAATTGGTAAAAGAGGGACGGGAAAGGAAAGAAAGAATAGAGTGTTAGAGGGAATGAAAGTGATGGGGGGCCTAAGAGAAGTATGGAAGAGAGGTAGTATTTGCAAGGAAACAAAGGTAAAAATGTTTGAGTATATGTTTTTGCCATCTGTAATGTATGGGTGTAAAACTTGGATGATAAATTTACAGACGAGGAAAAGTTTAAATGTGTTTGAGATGAAGGAATTGAGAACGATATGTGGTGTGAGAAGGATAGATAGGATAAGAAATGAAATAATAAGGGAGATGTGTGAATGGAAGGTGGGCGTGGTGAATAGAGCGGAGGAGAGTGTACTACGATAGTTTGGACGTTTGTATAGAATGAATGAGGACAGGTTGGTTGGCAGGGTACTTAGATCCGCAATGTAGTAGGAAAAGGGGAGAGGAAGATCAAAGTAGGGATGGATGGATGAGGTGACGAAAATTTTGAGAGGGAGGAATTCGAGTTTGGGAAAGAGTAGCAGACTTGAGGTGAGCAGAGGAAGGTGGTGAGGAGTAGGAGAGGTAGTTGTGAAATTTATTGTGAGGGAATTATGTCGGGCACCACCCCACGAGAGTGTGAAAGGTGAAAAGCAAAATTATATATATATATATATATATATATATATATATATATATATATATATATATATATATATATATATATATATATATATATATATATATATATATATATATATATATATATTATAGCCTATTTTTAAAAATACGTTGAAGCGGTTTCATATTTTTTTTGACAGCGTGATCAGCAGTTTTTAAAAATTCCGGTAAGTACTACGAAAACAAATCTCTTAAGGGATAGAGCAACACAGCAGTGCGGCATCACTACTTTTAGAATCTCCTTTATCGATCCATTCAACCCGTATTCGCTCTTAGATGTCGTGGGGAAAATTTTCAAAACTCTCATCTAAAGAACTTTATATATATATATATATATATATATATATATATATATATATATATATATATATATAATATATATATATATATATATATATATATATATATATATATATATATTATATATATATATATATATATATATATATAGGCACAAGCTCAAATGGAGGAATGTTTTCTAAAAAAAAAAAATGGAAAATACCCCATATCTTAGAAATGGAAAAGTAGTCGACAATATCATCATCACTCACGGGTCGGGGGGTACGGGTGGCAGAGCCCCCCGTAGATATACCCTGGGTATAATACCCAGTTTAAGTTTTTTAGCCCAAAAAATGGCTTAAAAAACAGTTTTTTTTGAACATCTTACTTTGAACCCCAGTAAAAATTTTGTGGATCCTCAAACTGCACCTTACACCCAAAATATAGAGGCTACATGGAGTTTGCTTAAATATAAAAATTAAAAAAATATATATATATATATATTTATATATTTTTTTTTATTTTTTTTTTTTTTTTTTCCAGAAAACATTTTCCATTTGAGCTTGAACCTATATATATTATATATATATATATATATATATATATATATATATATATATATATATATATATATATATATATATATATATATATATATATATATATATATATATATTATAACTATATAAAACCACTAAATAAAACAATAAAAATAATAAAAAGTTTAAATTAATTGGAATTAACTAAGTGTTAAAACCGGCAAAAGCAGAAATAGGAATAAAAATTTAAAACACACAATATTTCAAGGAACTATGTCCTCCTCATCTGGTGCGACAAGATTAAAAGAAGTTAAGAAAGAATGCGAAGAATCAGAGTACTCACTTATATAGAGGTTAAGATGTAACAAACAAACGAACAGACAAATGGAAAGGGCGGAAGCGCATAAATAATTTTAAAAAACCAAAATCATAAAAGTGTCTTCAAAAAATTAAAAGTAAAATCATCTAATTCAAAGAAACCGGTGGTAGAATTAAAATTGTTACTATTTTTTATAAAAAATGATTCAACCAATCTTAAGATATTTTTATTTTTTGAAAGATAAATGAACCGAGAACTATTCCAATTGATAATATGATTTTCAGTGATGTGTGAAAAAAAGGCATTACTAAGATTTTGTCTTTGAATATCTGCTTTATGTTGTGAGATGCGAACATGCAAAGTCTTTAGAGTTTCACCAACATATGATTTGTTACAAGTGTCACAATCAACTCTATACACGCCTCCTGCTGGTACTATTTTGGATGTGTTGTTCTTAATTAAATTTGAATGCAAAGTGTCAGGGAAGGTAAAAATAAGGTTAACAACACATCCAACACGGCATGTCCCTTAATTATCCTCTCCGCACATCTGATTTCAGAATTTTATCCTCTCACACTACTGATTTTGACAGAAGAATCCTTGAATCCCTCTATATTAAATGTCTCAACCCCAAACTAAACTCAGTAACCTCATCAGTCCCCCTCCTAATCTATTGACCTTTCTCCTGCACTATGTACATGTGTGTGTGTGTATGTGTATGTGTGAATTGTTATCTCAATTCAGATATCTTGTGCTTCTTTTTTTCTCTCCCATAACCAACTAACTTAATATTCACATACACAGACTACAATTATTTCACATTTGTCATTTGTAATTTATAACCTGTGTATATAACTTTACTCGTTTGCTCTTTTGTTAATCTTAATTTTTTATTTATTTTGTCATTAATTTTGTGACTTATTAATTTCCTTGTGATCGTGTTACAGAAAATATTGAAAATGGATTTTATATATATATATATATATATATATATATATATATATATATATATATATATATATATATATATATATATATATATATATATATATATATATATATATATATATATCAGAGGTGGGCGCGCAAATTTTAAACTTTAGAGCGCAAACGCAAAAGTGGAAATTGGAAAAACTTAGTGCGCAAAGCGCAAAAGCACACACTTTTTCAAAAATTTTGTCCGCAAACGCAAAAGCGCACATGTCCGCAAATCAAAATATTTATTAAAGCGTAAATTTAGAAGAGCAAAAAAAAAAAAAAGCGCAAATATGTAGAGATGAATTATTTTTTTATTTTATTTGAAAGATGCAAATATATAACAAAAAATGAGAAAGATTTTAATCTTATTTATTCAATTATCTATGATCTCTTCCTTCTCGTAGCTCTCCTCTTGCATTCTAAATAGGGTGATATTTCCTTTCATAAAGATAAATTTTTCAAAATTGCTAGATACCATGGCTTCCCTCTTTGGTCTTAGAATGCCAGAGACTTGATTAAACAACCTCTGTACGTCCGCTGAGTTGGCTAATGGGGTATTTATACTTAAAAAACAAGACCACCCAGACCTCCTGGTATTCACTTGGAAACAGGTTCCTAGTGAGAGGGGTACAGTGGTGAGCATTTACTGCAGCCCAGCTATCCAAGGTTTGTCCCCACTTCTCCTCCAAAGGTGCCAACTGGATATATGGGGCCTTCAGTTTCTGAAATATTTACAAATGGTATCAAGACCTTAAATAATTTTTTTAAGTTTCATTTGAACATTATGTCAGTGTATTGTGAATATATATAATATATATATATATATATATATATATATATATATATATATATATATATATATATATATATATATATATATATATATATATATATATATATATATATATATATATATAAGGGCACTTTCGCAGGTGCCAGATTTAACTACCTCGAAAAAATCTGTCAACCTGACCCTAAGTCTTTTCTGCATTTGCGTGCAATTCTGTATTCTCAGGGACCTTCCTGACATTTTCTTTGTCGGTTCACGAACCCACGTGGACCCCCGGACCCCCGGACCCTCGGACCCCCGGACCCCCAGATTTGAACCAATTTCAGTCGGACTGAACTGCAAAGAAAATGGTCAGGAAAGAGAGTGAGGTGAACGCAGCGATTTTGAAAACTCAGGCAACTTCCTGATTTCATTTTTAGTGGGTTCACGGGGCCCCTTCCTCAGACTTGAGGCCAATTTCAATGGGTTGAACTCTCCAAAATTGTGTCAGGAAAGAGCTCGAGGTCAATTTGAGAGGAGTGATTTGCATTGCAAGTCAAAATCCCGTTAGGGTCAGGTTGTCAGACTTTTCGAGGTAGCTAAATCTGTTACCTGCCGAAAGAGCCCTTTATACTGCTTAAATATATATATATATATATATATATATATATATATATATATATATATATATATATATATATATATATATATATATATATATATATATACAAAAGATGCTTAAAGTTTGTTCCAAACTATAAAAATAACTCATCTTAAATGGGTCCATTTCAGACTCAGTCCCATCACCTTCAGTGCCTTGATGTGGAGGAGTAAAATTCGATGCAATATTACACTTTATTTCCTCCAATATAATCATCTTGACAGCTACGTACCACTCCGAGTTTAAAGTGAAGGTGCTGGGCTGATGTCATAAGCAAATCAAATTCATGAAAGATATTGCTGAACATCGGTTCAAAGCTTTTATCTTTCCCTTTGTTTGGCTTTGGTTGATTTAGCAAGTAGTTGACTAAGTTTTTGACATAGTTAAATTTTTATATCTCTCGTTGAATTTCCACGAGATTATCCTTGAGGAGGACGAGGTTTGGCAATAGAACTCACGTGTGTGCATTCTTCTCATCCTGCATCCTAACAGCAGTAATCGTCATTATTTCGATGTACTCTTTATCAGTTTTATTAAATATTGGAAGACAAAGGCTTTGGTTTCATACAAATGTTCTTAATCAGGTCTTTCATAGAATCGTATTGGGAGTTCCAGCGAGTAATACTTGGGGTTTTAAACACTGTTCCCAACTCTTTCTTGATTCTCGTAGTTTTTCTATTTTGGCCATTCCACAATGCCTGTGCGTTGGCAAGTGTCTTATTAAATGGATCCTTGGCACCAGAGGACCAGCGAGGAACTTTCGAAACATCCCTAGTAGCCAAGATGTTTAATGTCAGTGAAATGCAATGGTGATGTTTAAATAGGCTAAGGGCATCATGTTCTTCAAACAGATTTTCTAGCTGAAAAGGATTTGTCAGCAGTACCTCTGGGTCACCAATTTGCTCCATCTCTTCAGGAGTTAATCACTAACTCTAGGAATCGGTACCTTCTTTTCTTCTTCTTCGTCACCCGTTTCTGCATGAACATCCACCCGAAAGGCTGCACAGAAATTTGCACCGTTATCTGCTGTAATGCAGACAACCTAAAGATAAAATTTTATAATTTAGTAGTTTCCTTTTTAATTTGGAGATATACATTTTTTTCAGTATTACGTTATTTCATATTGATTTTTACTGACCTTATGCTCAATGCCAAATTGTTGATGGATATATATCGATAATGATATTTTTTTCAATAGTATCGAAAAAATACTGATGATATTTTTCAGTCGATATATTGATATTTTATCCTTAATATCGAATCAACAGATATTTTTGTTTTTAATTCTAAATATTTTCAGCAGTTTTCTTTTTTATAAAATAAAATTTAAGGAACATGTGTGTACTTTTCAGGCGCGTACAAATTGCAAGATTGAAACATTTTGTCTGACTCAGGAGGAGGATAGGAGGTCAGATCATATAAGAGAAAAAGTAGTGGTCCATAGGCATATTATAGGGGAAAAACAATTTTCATAAAATATAGTTATTGCGTATTTTACTTTTCAAATTAGATACTTATAAAAAGTAATGAAAGTATCCTATATATAACAGGACATTACTAGTTTTGATGTTAAGGTTTAATCTTTAATTAAATTTTAATTTAATCTGAAATTAGAAATGCTTAAGTTTATATACGAAGATTTTCTACTTTATTCGAAGTTTTATTCCCTCTGTAAAATCATCTCCACCATATATATATTTTTATTTTTTATTTTTTACACATCCCCACCACTCACGGGCAAAGCCCTATTCAAGGAGGGGGTGTCAGAAAATTAAAAATAAAGGAGAAGAAAAAAAATAATAACAACAATAACAATAATTAAAGATAAAAACGACCCTGTAGGACCCATGAAACGTAAATTTATTAGGTGAGCGAAGACGCGGACTTTAAAGAAATTGAGATTAAATTCGGCAGGAAATACAGAAAAGAGACAAGGCTCCAACACCAAATTGCAAATATAAAGAGTCAAGTGAATTGGAAAGAGCTTAACAGTTTATAAGTTTTTAGCCTTTGACTCAACCTTATCCAAAAGAAGGGTGAAACCTGAGCCGCCCCAGATATGAGAACAGTACTCCATACAAGGGCGGATGAGACCCTTGTATAATTGGAGTAACTGCGAAGAAGAAAAAAATTCTCGCAGTCTAAACAGAACTCCCAGCTTCTTTGAGGCTGCCCTAGCAACCATCGTGATATGAGGTTTCCAAGACATTTTTTTGTTTATGTGAAGACCAACGATGTTTATATTGTCGACAGGAGAGATGGGGGAACCATCGAAAAAAATAGGAAAGTTAGGAGGTGTCTTTGAGAGGTAAATTTCTAGAAGTTGAGTTTTTAAAGAGTTGAATTTCACAAGGTTGAGAAGACCCCACTGAGGAATTCTATACAGATCTGCAAGAATGGAATCGGAAAGATGAAGACGAGAGGCAACTCTAGATACAAAGGAAGGAGCAGATTTGAAATGAGTAGAAGAATGGAGGGTTGATTCATCTGCATATGAATGGATAGGGTTAGATGAACAGCTGAGAAGATCATTAATGAAAAGTAAGAATAGAGTAGGAGATAAGACAGAACCCTGAGGAACACCACTATTGACAGGAAAGGAAGAAGAAGTCGCTCCATCAACAACAGCCGAAATGGAACGATTAGAAGGAAAGCTAGACATCAGAGAGCAAAGAGGAGGAAACCCAAAGTAGGGGAGCTTGGAAAGCAGTGACGCATGCCATACCCGGTCAAATGCCTTAGATATGTCAATGCCTTATATATATACATATATATATTATTTTTTTTTTACAGAACGCCACCACTCACTGGCAGAGCCTTTTTCAAGGAGGGGCACACACATATGCACAAAGCTCATTCAAACCACACACACACACACCTAACGCACACCTCAGGTGGGCGCAGACGGAAGCCTTGAAGTGTGGAAGATTAAATACAGGAGGAAAAATAAATGATGGTAGAGAGTTTCACAGAATAGAGGTGGCTGGAAAGAATGAGGTACCACAACGGGCTAGCCTGGGATTTCCTACGTCCACACAAAATTGGTGCGAAAGCAGGGCACCCCTTGTGCAACGATGACGACGCAACGGTGGAGGAATGCGAGAGGCCAATTCCCTCGAGCACCTGCCATTGTAGTACCTGTAGAAAAGAGATAGCGCGCCAACGTCACGTCGCAGAGACAGAGGGTCAAGTGAGTTTGAAAGTAGGGGACAGTTTATTAATCTCTTAGCTTTTGACTCAACCCTATCCAGAAGAGAGGAGGAGCCGGAGCTCCCCCAAATGTGTGAACAGTACTCCATACAAGGACGAATAAGACAATTATATATTTGGAGTAACTGCTCAGAAGAAAAAAATTCTCTCAACCTGAACAGGAACTCCCAGCTTCTTAGAGGCCGCTTTAGCAACCATTGTAATATGTGGTTTCCAAGACAGTTTGCTGTTTATGTTTAGACCAAGAATGTTAATGTTATTTACAGGTGAGACGGGAGAGCCATCGAAGAGGATAGGAAAGTTAGGAGGTGTTTTTGAGAGGGAGATGTGAAAAAGTTGAGTTTTTAAAGAGTTGAATTTTACAAGGTTGCTATGACCCCACCGGGAAATCCATCCAGATCGGCAAGAATGGAACCGGAAAGTTGAAGATGAGAAACAAGTCTAGAAGCAAAAGAGGGAGCAGATTTGAAATGAGTAGAAGAATGCAGAGTTGAATCATCAGCATAAGAGTGACAGAGTTAGAAGTGCAGTGGAGAAGATCGTTAATGAAAAGCAGAATAAGGTTGGAGATAAAACAGAACCCTGAGGAACACCACAGTTGACAGAAAAAGGAGGAAGAGGTCGCTCCATCTACAAGAGCCGAAATGGAACGATCTGAGAGAACTAGACAAGTAAGCAAAGAGAAGGAGGAAACCCAATGGAGGGGAGCTTGGAGAGCAGTGACGCATGCCACACCCCGGTCAAAAGCCTTGGATATGTCAAGCGCCACCAAACAAGACTCCCAAGTCCTATATATATATATATATATATATATATATATATATATATATATATTTATATATATATATATATATATATATATATATATATATATATATATATATATTATATATATATATAATATTATATTTTATTATTATTCAGTTATAGTATGAATATACAATGAAAATTTATTATTTTATTTAAAGAACTAGAAACTGAAATAAAAGTTCAATTGCTTTTGCAATAAATATCTTATTATATATATATATATATAATAATATATATATATATATATATATATATATATATATATATATATATATATATATATATATATATATATATATATATAATATTATATATATATATATATATATATATATATATATATATATATATATATATATATATATATATATATATATATATATATATATATATATATTATATATATATATATATATATATAATATATATATATATATATATATATATATATATATATATATATATATATATATATATATATATATATATATATATAATATATTATATATATATATATATATATATATATATATATATATATATATATATATATATATATATAATTATATATATATATATATAAAATCCATGGTTCGATCGCTACTGCTCTCGTGCCATTCAGGCTAGAGACATTGCGTATCGGGAATGCAAAA
>SEYY01000321.1:9823-32323 GCA_009176605.1 Armadillidium nasatum
TAGAAAGTGCATGTCACAGTTTTCCTCAATAGAGGTGGTGTACAACTAGAGAGTTCAGAAGAGTGGTGTCTGTTGTAATAATGATGGTATAAAGAGTGACAACTCAATGTGTAGAAAGAGAATGGACAGGGGTCGAGTGAATCAGTTGATAAGATGAAAAGCTGTAGACTCTCCCTTTTCAAGGAGAGCTATGTGAGTGGAATCACCCAAATGTGCAAGGCATACTCCATACCGGAACAAATAATGCCCCTATAAAAATCAAGCAACTGTCCTGGTGTGAAGAAATTTTGAAGGCACCTCAAAACACCCAATCTCTTAAGAGCTTGTTTAGAAAGAGAATAATTTGATCCTTGCAAAGAGATCAAAAAAAGAAATAAATATTAACTAAGTAAAGAAAAAGGTTTGAGTTGTGAGTTTTTGAAAAAGACTATTGTGTTGAAGATTATGTAAAGTAGGAATGGAGGATCTGAGTTTTTGAGGCATTGAATACATCTATCCCAATTAGAAATTCGAGAAAGTTCAGAGGCTAGCTGTTCCAAGGCTCACTCCTAGCATTAATTAAATGCTGTTGAGTGGGACCTTTCAAAACAAAGGGTGGGGTAGGTAATGAAGTAATAGGTCATTAATGAAAAATATAAAGTTGCTTATAGGACAGATCTCAGAGGAGCATCACCATTAATGGCTTTAAAGCATGAATGGTGGCCTTCTACAATTGCTGCTATAAAACAACCAGAAAGGAAATGAGTGAGAAGGATATATGCCAAAAGAGGGAAGTTTTGAAACCAAAATCTTTGTTCCAGACTCTATTCCACCTTTGTTCATAATGTATAGTACTACTGCAAAGAATTCATCAAAATGCCAAAGAACAGAGGATCAAGAGTCAGAGAGAAGAGAAAGATCACCAGTAGAGTGTTCTTTGTGAAAACTGTATTGGTGATCAGATGAAAGTTAAGAATTAAGATACAGTGGAACCTTGTAAATGAACCTTAATCCATTCCGGAACTTGGTTTGAATTTCAAAGCAGATTTTCCCATTGAAATCCATGTTAAATCAATTAATCCATTCCTGAACTCTCCAAAATCACATTTTTTAAAATATTTTTTTTACATCAAAAAGTATCTGAATTTACTAGGATTTGTTGTAAATATTAATATAATTAATAAATTATAATTAAATTCTGTATTATAAAAATAACATATAAACAGAGTTAAGCATGATGAAAAATACATGTAAACATATATAAAGTTAAACATTTCATTTTACCTTTTTTGTTGAGAGTTGATGGTACACATAGATGGTGGTAGATGGGAAAGGGAAAGAGAGAGAGAGGCTGTCTCCTTCCATTAGGATATCAGGCAACATTGTTTTCTGGGGTTGATTCTCTTATTTGCCTCTTCAGGTGTTTTTGATTCTTCTCTTTCTTTTTGTTCTCTTTTTTTGTAATTGTGAAAAATTTGTCTAAAGAGGTTTGTCTCTGCCTTCTCTTTAAAATTGTCCTAAAAGATGGGAAAATTACCTCATTCACAGAATTTATCACTCATCACATTAACTTTATCAGGGTGTTAAAAATAAAAAATAAAAATAAATAAAAAATAAAAAATTCCATGTCCCTCCATTGAGAAGTTAATCTCTTTTATCTTTGAAGTTGGCACCTCATCCTCATCTGAATCAGGCTTGGCATCCTCCTCCTGTTGGTTTTCTTGTAGTTCTTGTACCTCTTTATTAATGGGCATTTGACTAAAAAGGTTCCACTGTACTCCAAATCTTGTTGAGGAAAGATTTGAAAACTTTAGAAAGAACAGATAGGATGATGGTTAGAGGGTTGAGAAAGGTCCCTCTTTACCACCTTTTTTGTTACAGGCAGAATGGGTGCATGTTGTAGGAGGAAGAAAGATAACCACAGTCCAAAAGCTTAAGTGAAGGATACCAAGAGAATGGGAATAGTGAATTTTCATTGGCTTTTCCTAAACTATAAATTAATTCAACTCACTCATGATGAAATTGAAGATAGATGATGTTTAGTCACTTCTCAGTCATTCACAGGTTATATTGAGATGCATTTCATGGACTAAATTGGAAATCAGTGGTTCGAAGACCTTTAGGAAGGTACTGAATTAAAAAGTGTTCTGCATCTTCCTCACATCAAATATCTCTTATCTACTTTTTTCATTGTATCTATCCCTTCCTGAATAAGTCCTATATCTCAAAATCTTATAATTATTTAATCAATTAGATGAATACCATTAATTCTATTTTTTAATTACCTATTAAGTCAGTTCTTTACTTTTAGTTTATTTAAAACAACTATTTATAAGTGTGATGTTTTGTTTATTTTCAAGTTTTATACTCTGCTATTTTTTCTCACTATTCTTGATCTTTACTATATAATGCCCATCAGAATAACAACTCATGTAGAACTGGATAAGATTTGTGTGAGAGGAACAAGGTTAGCATTGAAATGAAGATATGAAAAAAAAATAAAACTAATGGTTTCTACATAGGTTAAACATTTTAAATTTGTAACATGTCATATATATGCAACTTATTAATTACTTTTTATTTCTTAATTTTTTTTAATAGGATTAAATATTTTATAAATTGCATCTTATAACACTCCAATGAAGTGTTATTTAAAGAAAAAAATAAAAAGTCATACAATTTTGATTAGTTATTCCAAATGAAGAAAATACTTTGTGGCTGCAAAAATTTTACAAACGCATCCTGTAATAAAATGGGCAAGAAAATTGAGTGTGTACACTTGCTGCTCAAGCATTTCTATTAGTACAGTGTGGTTGCAAATGAAATGCAATGGACCATACAAACCTTTGTTTATAGTGCAAGAAACATTTTGAAAGAAATTTTAAGAAAAGTATACATATTTCAGTTTTTTTGTTCTTCATGATTTAGAATATTTATATATTTATTATTATTATTATATACTTAATAATAATAAAAATTATTATATTATTATTATCTAAAGTTTTCATTGTACAAAGGTTCTTCAATATTTTTGAGCAAAATGTTTCTTCTTTGGCATAATATACACCTAATCCAACAAAATTATAAAGGTTAATTTTTAATTTTCTGTACATTAGGTAGGTATAATTTCTCTTGCCTTTCAATCTCAGTATGTATGCTATGTGTAATATTGTTACCCCACACGTGTTATCAATCCCACCACTCATCATATCTCACCACCACTCACGGGCAAAACCCTATTCAAGGAGGGGGGGGGGTGTCAAGAGAAAAAAAAGGTAAAAAGTGTTAAAAAAAATTAAAATAAAACAAAAATTGCCCATGCATGACTTACCTAATGCAAATTTCTTAGGTGGACATAGACGCGGGCTTTAAAGAATTTAAGATTAAATTCAGTAGGAAACACAGAAGATGGGAGAGAGTTCCACAGAACAGATGTGGCATGAGAGGAGGAGGCACCACAGCGGACAAGCCTGGAGTTGCCTATGTCCACGAAAAATTGATGCGCAGACGATGCACCCCTTGTGCTACGAGGACGACGTAAAGGTGGAGGTGTACGGGTAGAAAGTTTCCTCGAGCATTTGCAGCTGTAGTACCTATAGGAAAGACACAAGGTACCAACATCGCGTTGCAAAGATAGTCAAGTGAATTAAAAAGAGCGGAACAGTTTAGAAGTCTTTTTTTTTTTTAAGCCTTTGACTCAACCTTATCCAAAAGACGGGTGAAACCTGAGCACCCCAGATATGGGAGCAATACTCTATACAAGGGCAGATGAGACCCTTGTATAATTGAAGTAACTGCGAGAAAGGAAAAAATTTTTGCAGTCTAAACAGAACTTCCAGCTTCTTTGAAGCTGCCCTAGAAAGACATTTTTTTGTTTATGTGTAGCCAAAGGATGTTTATATTGTCAACAGGAGAGATGGGAGAACCATAGAAAGAACTAGAAAAGTTAGAAGATGTCTTGGGAGGGAGATTTCTAGAAGTTAAGTTTTTAAAGAGTTGAATTTCACAAGGTTGAGATGACCCCACTGGAAAATTCTATCCAGATCTGTAAGAATGAAATCGGAAAGATGAAGACGAAAGACAACTCTAGATGCAAAGGAAGGAGCAGATTTGAAATATATATATATATATATATATATATATATATATATATATATATATATATATATATATATATATATATATATATATATATATATATATATATATATATATATATATATATATCAAACACACACTTGATATCTGTTCATTCGTCAAATGAGATCTTAAGAGTTACAACTCACTCCGTAGATAACTTGTGTTTAAAGAGAGCTATCTTCACTGCAAGTGTTTGTGAGTGTCACAATGCTCACAGATTTACAGAGAAAAATGATCCGATCTTACTGGATTTTGTCATATAATCTAAAATTACAAATATCATAACTGAAAATGCTGCAAATATAATACCTATTTTTGCTCTATCAGGATTTTCCGAAATAGCTACTACAGAAGATGAAGATGCAGACTTGGAAAATAATGATCATGATGAAAGTTTTGAAACAGATTCTGAGCTATTTGCAGCACTAATAGCTGAAAGTAATTCTTCCTTTACTCATTCTTTGCAATTAGTAGTAAAATATGGTCTCAGGGAAGCATGACAATTAGCTTCAAAGTTGATATCTTTCATGTATAAACCAACCATAGATCCAGACATTCATGATGGAGAGATAAAAACTAGAATCTTGTGATACTCACTGAAATTTAAAGGTTGAAAAGATCAGATCAGTTTTGTAAATTTCAGAGGATAATATTTCAAGTGCTAAAGCTCTGGGAATTAAAAATTGTATTAAAGTTATATGAAAATAAAAAAAAACTTATCAATTGGTTAGTATAATAGATCCTGTTTTAAGATGGACTGTTGCTATATAGAGGAAAAGGTCACCCTAAACCCTTACTTATTAGCGACATCGAAATTGCACTATCAGAGAATATTCGAGGATTAAGTTCAGGAAACCTTTCACCAAAGAGGAAGAAATTGTTCAGCTTTACTAGACCCAAATCAAATGCAAGAGTACAATAATATTTAAATACAGAAATACAAGTCAGCCTTATATTTCTGAAGAAATGGATGTACTTACATTTTGAAAAATTCATGAAGAGAGATTTTCAATACTGGTAAAGTTAGCACAGAAATATTTGGCTATTCCTTTATCCTCTGCACCTGTGTAAAGAATCTTCAGCTTCACAGGAAAATTATTTCACATCGACAGATGTCTTTTGCCTTCAAGGAAGGCAGAAGTTAATAAAAATTGCATTTAGTTGGAAGAAAACATCAACAACTATCTAAAAAAGTGAGTTTCTATCAATATTTGATCCATTTTGACTGAGAACAATCCCTTCCGATTTAGTACTCAGAGCTCCAGTGACCGTAAAGGAAAATATAATTTTTATAATCCTCTTTCCTATCAATGTAACTTTAAATTTATAGAAACCTTAAATACCAAATCAGTATGTTTTTTTCTTCCCAAACATTTTGAAACTTTTTTTTTCCATTTTACCATTGAGATATTTCATAATAATAATTTATTTATTTATTTATTTTTTTTTTTGTGCCATAATTCTTGAGAATTTTTTACATTGCAGCTTTTAAAAAAGCTATGAATTTTCATCTAGTTATTTATTACTATTATTATTATTATTATTATTATTATTATTATTATTATTATCATTATTATTATTATTACTATCATTATTATTATCATTATCATTGTTGTTATTTTAATTATTATTATTATTATTATTATTATTATTATTATTATTATTATTATTATTATTATTATTATTATTATTACTAGCATCATTACATTACCTGGTATTGTTTTAACCATTAAAATTTTTATTACAAAGAGTATTTTCTCTATTATTAATACTATTAAATCAGAAAATCTATAGCATTCAAGAATATTAATTCCATTGCCGAAATCATCAATACGATCATTATTATTCCTAGGTAAAATCGGTGCTGCAACTGTTTTATTATTCTTACTGTCATTATTATTATTATTGAAAATTTTATTGAAAAGATTATATTACAACTTATTCTATGTCTCCTTAATCTATCATCACAAATATTATTATTATTATTATTATAAACATAAAACAAAAAATTATCAATATAGTTACCATTATTATTATGATCTTTATTAATATAATTTTTATTATTGTTATTATTATTATTATTATTATTATTATTATTATTATTATTATTATTATTATTATTATTATTATTATTATTATCATTATTATTATTATTATTATTATTATTATTATTATTATTATTATTATTATTATTATTATTATTATTATTATTATTATTATTGTTATTATTATAATTATTATTATTATTACAATACCTGAAATAAATATCTTCATTGCTATTATTATTACTAAAATTGTTGTAGCAAACTTCATAATTAACAACTTTGCTATTGTTGCCTGCATGATCAATATATCTAGATCTCCGTTACTCTAGAAGTAACCTATCCTAACATGTAATTGTTAAATCTATATGTACTAAACTTTGGGGCTCAAAGGAAACGGAGTGTTTCCCCTAGTAGCCCCTTTTCAGAGAACTGGACATTATTATAATTATTATTATTATTATCATTACCTATTATTTTTATTATTGTATTTAACAGTATATTTCCTTTTTGTATGTAATTGTTCAAACTTTTAAATGTACTTTTTTTTCTGAATAAACTGTTCGAATTGAATTATAGTAGTTGTAGTAGTAAGAGTTATTAGCTGAAGCACTGTTACAATATCTGTTCAGTACTTGTTCCTCTCATTGTGTAAGTACTGTATGCCAAGCATTAGTCATGAAAGGAAAAGCTCCTTAGTTTAAAAAGATTTTAAATAAAAAAAATTACATCTCTTGCAGGTGTCATTCGGAAAAGTGTTCAGGAGCCGGGATATTTAATCAAGAAACAATGAGTTTTCACAGGCTTGCTTCTCATTTTCATGATCAAGATCCCCAATTCGTCAGTAATTGCCTTACTATTATTGATAAATTTAGATTTAGGACATAGTAATATCAAAACTTAACTTACAATTAACGATGAGAAAGATTTGTAGTTTTAAATATTATAATATAATGTTTTGATGTTAATTTACTTTTTAGTGTAGATTTGTGTAGTAATTTAATTTCCAATGTAGTTTATATTTTAGGTAAATTTGTGTACGACATTACGGGGGATTCTATTTTGATCCAATATTTATCCAAGATATATATTAGTTTAATTTAATCTTATTACTACTATATTTAATATGTTGTGTTAGTAAACCACAGATTTTTATTTACAAAAGGACAGAGAACAGCAGTTACAAAAAAAAAAAAAAAAAAAAAAAAAAAAAAATACAAAATTATATTTACATTGGGGTGTACATCTACATCCTCAAATCTTCAAAGTTTGCTAATTTTCTACCAGATCTAACTTATACATTTTCTTCTGCCTTTTATATCAGAAATAAACAAGAAAATATTTACTAATTCAATTATTATTATTAGTAGTAGTAATAGTAGAATTATTGTTGTTGCTGTTTTTTTATAATCAAACATTGAATTTTTAGGAAAGAAGTATTCGCTCTTTAATATTCACAATTATAATAATCACAATAAGAAAAATTATAAATCTTCTTTTATTTTCTGATAAAACTTTACAATAGTAGATTTCTTATTTACTTGTTGTTGTAGCAAATAATCTCGTTTAATTTAAGATCATGAAGCTACGTTTTCTTCAAGGCATCAAATTAAGAGCTGAAAATGAGTCTACGAAACTGAGTAAAATTTATAAGGAAGAGGCAAGCAAGTAAGTAATCTTTTTAAATTATTACTTTTCTCTTGCATTCTAATTCCTCCTTTTCATGGTATTGTAATTGAAGAAATAAATACCTTCTTTTATATTGAACTATATTTTATTGTAGTTTCATACTGTATTTTTCTTTCTCTTCTAAGAGTCTTGAAACTTTAGTACAAACGACTAAACAGTAAATGAATAATTTAGGTCATGCTAATAATTAGCTTTTGTAAGATAAGTAATCTTTTTTAAAGTGTTTCCATTCGTATTTTCTTTAGTAAAAGTCAAAAACCTTTTTTTAAATGAGATACTTATAGTGATGGAGGTTATGGCAAGAAGAATTTTTCTTCTCCTGCAGAATGTTCAATGCATTCTTTTTATTAACAGATTTCGAGGTGTCCCCCTTCCCTCCTTTGATAAAATTAAAAGTACCCTTCGGAAGAGAAGAGCTGCAAGTCTCATTCAAAATATGGGTCTAACACCTTCATCCATTTCAAATGAAAAAACAATTAAGGAACGTCTTATGGTTGCCACTCATTATATTGCTCGTAAAGTAAAACTTTTAGTATAAGTATTATTATCATCATCATCATCATCATCATCATCATCATTATTATTATTATATTATTATTATTATTATTATTATTATTATTGAGCCTATTTAAGCTACAAGAATTGAATGCACATTTATTGGAGTTTTATGAATTAAATAATAATTTACGTTATCACAGTCATTATCATTTAACATTAAAATTAAATTTTCTTTAAATTTTTGATCTGTTATAGTATAAAATTTTATGAGTATTGTATTTCTCTGTTTCTTTATTTACACATTAGGCTTTGGAAACTCATATTTTATTTTCTTCTTTTAACTGAAATATCAAATAAAAATTCTAAAGTAATTAGGGCTTTCTTCTCTGGTTCATTAAGCATTTATTCTCACTTTATTCAACTTAGAAAAAGAAATGTAATTATTATTATTATTATTATTATTATTATTATTATTATTATTATTATTATTATTATTATTATTATTAGTATTGCAAATGATGAAGTAATAAAATCATTTCTTAGGGGATGGAAGTAGTAGAAGGTCCAAAGCGTTTTTCCAAGATATATATTGATGACCAGGGCTACTGCTACCTCATTAATAGGAAAAAAGATGATGGATCTCTTATTTTAAGGTTATATTTGCTTAATATTTATTCTTTAATTAAATAATTTTTATAATCTTTGTTTTGTGTACTTTAATAATGATACTCAAAAAATGTATTATGTATCTTCTTTAGAACTACTAGATTTCATTAAGAATAATTTCGCATTAATAATAATAATAATATTATTATTATTATTATTATTATTATTATTATTATTATTATAAGTTTCTTGTTGCGCAGTGTCCCAAAATTCACTATCTATATTTGGGAATAAATATTATACAACTTAAATATATAATTATAATATATTTACTTAAAATAATTCTGTAACGTTTCCTTTTGTTGTTATTTATTATTTATCATTATTTTCTTTGCAGACTCTTACCATTATGTTAATTTGCAAGTACCTATCTACATGTTTGTGATAACGTAACTTTAAAGGCAAATGTTTTTTGAAATGCAATTAAACATGTAATTATCATATGTATTGAACTTGCAAATTATCTTCATATTCACCAACTATCATCTTAATATTTAAAAATAAAAAATAATTTAAGCGGAATATTATATATATATATATATATAATATATATATATATATATATATATATATATATATATATATATATATATATATATATATATATATATATATATATATATATATATATATATATTATATTTCAGGGTTGGGGATTTTTTTTTTTTTTTTTTTTTTTTTAAAAAACTAATTTTTTTATTTTTTTTACTTACAAGTTACAAGTCTTTTATTAGTAAACTTATTTTCCTAAGTAATAATTAATAAGTAAATGTAGTAAATAAGTAAATATAATTAGTTAATTAGCTTAATTAAGTAGGTTATTTAAATTATAATTTTTTTAAAAGTACAAGCAATTTTAAATTTTTAGTTGAAAATGACTAAAATGCGACTGATAGAACCAATTCTGTGTATATAAATTTTAACAAAACAAGTTAACTATATTAGATTACTATTTTTAAGAATATTTTATGGTTCTGAGCTGTTATTTAATTTTTATTATTATATTAAGATAAATATTAAAATAAACATTTATTTTTAGCATTGGAACTCTCGGCACTTAAATTTTGAAGAAAAATAAAATATTAATTTCTATAACTTGAAATAAGTAAATAGAGACAGTTAGAGCTTTGATTATAGAGAATTAAATGTAAGTGAATTGGTCCGATTAAATCAATTATTTAAAAAAAAAAAAATCACCTTGGGGGAAAAAAAATAAAAATAAAAATAAATTTTTTTGTGGTAGATTGCTGAATGCAGGCACATTTCAACCCTAAAGCATTTTATTTTTTTTATATTATTATTATACATAATTCTATGGAAAATGTTAACTACAAAAAACTTTTTTAATAAGTTTATATTTTTATATTAGATAACATTTATTTTTTGATTCTTATAAAAATAAAAAAATAAAAATAAGTAAATAATAAAATTAAAAAAAAATATTTCTATTGCAATTTTAAAATTAATAAATTTTATATAACTCACCCTCCTTTTACAGTAAATATCTAAGGCCAGAATTCGAAAGTAAAAGAGTGCTGCAGGTTTCAATAATTTAGCTAAAAATATTGTTAGACGTTGATTAATTTTTTCCCCAAGATCCATAAAATGCTTAAAATTACATTAATTTTAATTCATTTCCTTTTTTTAAGTTTATGATATTCTGAACTTAATAATATGAAGACAGTGACGTTATCTTTTAAGAAAATAAAATAAAATATTAAAAATGAAATCAAAAAGTTAATATTTATTTAATTTGATTTTTCTTATGCCATCCCTGATTTATATTATATATATATATATATATATATATATATATATATATATATATATATATATATATATATATATATATATATATATATATATATATATATATATATATATATATATATATATATATATATATATATATATATATTTATTATGTAAATGGAAGAAGGGTTTAGTTGTTAGAGCGGAGGAGAGTGTGCTAAAATGGTTTGGACATTGGTAGGCCAGAATAGTAGGCAAGGTACTTAGATCGGAGGTGGATGGGGGGAGAGGAAGGCCAAAGTGGAGATGGATGGATGGAGTAAGAGAGATTTTGGATGGAAGGAATTTGAGTTTAGAAGAGGGTAGAAGACTTGCGGAGGACAGAGTGAGATGGAGGTCGGTGGTGAAAGGGGTTGAAAGGTAAGAATGGGTATGTTTGTGAGGGAATTGTGACGGGCACTACCTCACGAAAGTGGGAAAGGTGATAGTGAAATATATATATATTATATATATATATATATATATATATATATATATATTATATATATATATATATATATATATATATATATATTTATATATATATATATATATATATACTTTGACTTTTTTTCCTAGTGGACCTTCCTTTATGAGAAGGGCCACGTTGCTTCCAGTAACTTTGCGACGTCCGCTGGCCGTTTCCACAGATCTCCTGGAAAGGAGAAATGATAGTGAGTTTGTATTGTGTAAGGGAGGGGCACCTCAGAAAGAGGTGCTCTGTTGTCTCTGGTTTCTGTAAACATATCTGGCAAATTGGGAATACTGTGTTTTGTATTTTGAATCTTTTTGTACGCTTGTGGGTCAGACAACCCATCCCTCAATCTGGCTTGTGTAATTTTGGTTTTTCTTTTTAGAGTGTTCTGTGAGTATTGACCGACCGGGGCCCCTGCTAATAATCAAAGAAAACCAGGGTTTACCTGCCGGGGTTAATTGCAAATTATACTTTATGGTGGATTAAATCAAACAAACCATCAGAAAATTAAGATTTAAATTCCATTATTCCTTCGTTACATGCTGGGTGGGGAAAAATGAATGCAACATAAAAGAGGAAACAAACGGTTTATTCATTTAAATCACTAATCACTGTCAGAATCTTCTTGAACATTTACATCTTAAGTTTTAGAATTTGGGGGAGTGAAATGTTCAGGAACAGAGGGCAGTGTTGTTGAACATGTTACTACTCAAAATGTATTTTAAAAGCGATAACATTTCTACATTCTTGGCAATATTTGATTCTATTTTTTTGAATTGATTTCCCTACTTTAAATTCTCTTTCGCTTGCTTGCACTGGAGCGTGCTGATGGACACAAATATACTCTTGGTAGTGTGGGAAGATCATTCTTGAGTTAATCTTCTAGCCATACTGACTGAAAGTGTAAACAAAATATCCAATTTGGAAATGTTGTTAAATGATATAAATTTGATACACAGCAGTAACGGCAATGATATGTATAAATGCAGCTTTTATTGTTAGTTTTATCTTATATTTTTTCAAACTTTAACTTAGGGTCTTACCTAAGAAAACCTGTTGAATCACTATTATGAATTAGGGAATATTTTTTTTCAAAATTTGTAGTTTTTTTCAAACTAATTTTTTTTATATAAAATCTGTATTCTGAATTTTTTTTCCGAAAAAATGCATATAATCATTAATTTAAGTGAATGCTGGCTATTCTACTCCTTTCTTATAATTACACTAATCTAAATTAAAATTATACAATATCTAATTTTATTAACCTAAAATTTCAGTGATTTTGACCTCTAAATTTTAGGCAGAATTCCAACCCTGGTCGTTTTCTGTCTGTGAATTTGAAGTGTCGGGAGATTACATAGTTTGGTTGGCAGCTATTAAGATAATTTTGTGTTTAAAATTTGTATATGTGCTTATTTAGTGAGATATTATTTGTAGTAGTTGGAATTGTTTTGAAGATGTTACCAAAGTATTGGGCAGGTTATGATGAGGGGTGATTTTAAGTGGTTTCTGGTGTATAGTAGCTAGTGGCATGGGCGTGATGAATCTAGGGTGTTGAAATAGAATTGGATGCCAGTTATGTCTAAATGATCTCAGATCGGGGTGATTTTTGTTTCTTCGTGTAGGTGTTGAATTGGAGTAGTTTTAATGCAGTCTGTGATGATTGAAAGAGCAGTGCTTTGTTTTTTTGTATTTTCTCTGTTTATATATATATATATATATATATATATATATATATATATATATATATATATATATATATATATATATATATATATATATATATATATATATATATATATATATATATATATATATATATATATATATATATATATAAGGGTGGTGGCAGGGTACCAGGCTGGGGATGCGTAGTTAAGTGTTGGTCTTATGATCTATTTATATGCTATGGTAAGGGACGGGTGGTTAACTCATTACTAAAATTGTTTGTAATGTGTCTGTAAGATATTTAGTTTCCTATGTGTAGTGTTGGTTATGTTTAGAATATGATTTGAAAAGATAAAATGATTGTCATATGCGAGACCGAGGATGTTTGAAGATTTGTCGAGGGGAAAAAGAATGTTATTTAGTTTTACCAGAAGGTGGGTGGACTATTTATGTCTCTTGGCAATAATTAGAGTGATTGAGAATTTTTCAGGAGAGGACGTCATTCTATTGGAGTTTATCCATGATTCCAGTTGTTGGATATGTGATTGAGTGTATTAGCTGTGGATATGGATAGGTTTTGTATAGTGATGTATATCATCAGCATGTATTATTTCTGGTGTTTGTGGGATGGGTGGATCTGCTGTGAACATATTTGAAAGAAGGGGAGATAGGATGGCTCCCTGTGAGACACCATTTCTTAATTTTATCGTTTTTGATGCGTTTTAGTGGAGACTTGGGCTGTGTGATCAGGTAAGAAATTGGATATCCATTTTTTGTAATTGTTGGGTGTAGGAAAATAAAATTTTTTGTATAAGATTATATCTGGGGTCAGTATCAAAAGCTTTATTAATATTGATGGCTATGAGTATAGTTCTATGGGATTGTGTTTTGTTTAAGGCATTTATAATGTTTTGGGAGATGGTGGTAAGGGCTTTGGTGTTGGAATGAGATTTCTTGAATCCATGTTGAAAGTGTGGGGACTGTAGGAGTGGTTGTATTTTTGTATGTATGAGTTTTTCTAAAAGTTTGCATATATATATATATATATATATATATATATATATATATATATATATATATATATATATATATATATATATATATATATATATATATATATATATATATATATATATATATATATATATATATATATATGAACCGACCGGGGCCCCAACCCCGGCCCCGGCCAAAAATCAGGGAAAACCGGGGTTAAAATGGCAAATTATACATAAAAAAAATTTTTTTTTTTTTAATTTTCAGCCGATTCTGCTGAAACTTTCAGTTATATAGATTTTTTACCGGTAAGAAAAGTCCATTTCTAGCGTTTTTCCGAGTCTATTACGGTTAAAAGTTTTTTTTTTTTTTTTTTTTTTTTTTAAAATTTTACCATTTTTTTAATTGAATGGCGGTGCCAAACCACTTTTTAGAATGAGCTGAAAATTGGACTATTTATTCAAAATTAAATGGGATACAAAAGTCTCTAATAGACTTTTGTTCCCAGAGTTATAGGAAAAATGTTATAAGCCAAAAACTGACCAACTATAGAAAAAAAAAATTTTTTTTTTTAAAAATACAACTATGACATTTCCTGTTTTTGGTGTGTATAGAGGAGGGGTGGGGCTACAAATTCCTCTATGTACTTTATTCGATGACATTCGTTGGTTTTGAGATATAGCCTTCAAAAAGGTCCATTTTTGGCCAAATTTCAAAAATTCCCAAAGTTTGAGAGGCTATATCTCGCTTCAAACAAAGAGCATTTAAATATGCACTAAATAAATATTGTTGCCCTGCCCTCTTCTAAACAATATTCACAAATAAAAAAAAATAGGTAGCGTTTTTTATAAATAATTTTTTCCTTTTTTACGATTTTGAAAAAAAAATTTCAAAGTGCTATATAACTTTTTTCTAGACGTGATATCAAAAACCTATTCCCACCAATGCAAGAAATTGGGGCAAAGGTATTCAGCTAAATTTTCAGCTCATGTGGACCAGTGGTTTGATCCAGTTATTCATTTTTTTCAACTTTGGGTCCAAATAAGTTTCAAACCGTTATAGACTCAAAAAAATGCTCGAAATCAACTCAGAACTTCGTGAAAAAATTTACATACTTTGAAAATTTCAGCTCAATCAGTCAAATAATAAAAAAAAAATTTCTAACAAAATATAAGAAAATTAAGATTTTTTTCTTTTCTGTTTCTTTTGACCGCTCCTTTTCTGTTAGTGAATGTTCATCTTTGTGTTTTGATTTTAGATACTCCAAAAAGATTTGGTTGAAATTTTTTTTACTTGTAGCACCCGGAGGTTCTCTTCTAATTTTCTGACTGCAGATGTTAACATTTAGCTATTTCGAGCCTATCCTGAAACATTGTAAAGTATTCAAATGCTGCAGAAGCTGATCTTTTAGCCATATTGACTGAAAGTATAAACAAAATAATAATTTTTAAATAATGCAGCTAAATGATACAAGTTTGATACATGGCAATAAAATAACAATGATATGTATAAATACAGGTTAAATTGATAATTTTATATCTTACATTTTTTCAAACTTTACCTTTTGATTTATTTTTTTTGGAGAAAATGCATATAATCATTAATTTAAGTGAATGTTGGCTATTCTACTCCTTCCTTACAATTAAATAAACCTTATATCTAATTTTCTTAACCTTAAATTTCAGTGCTTTTGACCTCTTTACAAATTTTAGGGAACCCCGGCCTAATTCCAACCCCGGTCGGTCCCTATATATATATATATATATATATATATATATATATATATATATATATATATATATATATATATATATATATATATATATATATATATATATATATATATATATATATATATATATATATATATATATATATATATATATATATATATATATATATATATCACACGCACTTACTTACTTACTTATACATATTTAATTACTTAAATTACAATTACTTGATTACTTAATTACTTATACTTAATTGATTACTTAATTACTTATACTTAATTGATTACTTAATGACTTATACTTACTTAATTGATTACTTAATTACTTATACTTACTTAATTACTTAATCACTTATTAACTACTTAATTACTTACTTACTCAATTACTTAATTATTTAATTAATTACTCGCAATTATGTCATATTCAAGGAAGGGAAGTAAATAAAATTAAACAAGAAAACACACTCTCAAACCAAATTTAACATATTTCTCAATTGCGTGCATTGCCATTAGCCAAACTTTAAAGTGAGGAAGATTAAATACAGCAGAAAAAAAACATGATGGGCAAGAATTCCAATTATCAAAGATGTCTGGAAAGGAGTAAGAAGTACCACATAATTCAGTTTTGAAGTTGCCAATCCCCTCACCAAAATCACTTGATAACATGGCACCCGTTATGTTGCAACATAACGATTTTCTGTGCATATTTCATTATATATTGTAATTAAAAATTATCTAATTTGACTGACAACAAAAATAAAAATTAAGTATTATTTTCTTACTTTTTATTTTGAATATTTAGAAATAAAAGCCAATATATCTCTGTTAGAGGAAAACTACTACACAACCTTTCATAATAGATAGGAAAAAATATTTCGTAACAGATATATTTGTATTGACTTTCAATCAATAAGTCCTACATACTTTGACGTTCAAAACCTTTTATCCTGAATCACACAGGTAATTAAGAAACTCAGTTTGTTTAAGTTTTGAAAGAGAGTAAGCTTTTCAGTGGGTAAATTTTATTCATGAAAGTTTGTCATATTCCCCAACTCTGGTGGATGCTATTAAAAATTTTTTTCCCCCCCCCCCCTTTCACCACAGGTTATATATATATATATATATATATATATATATATATATATATATATATATATATATATATATATATATATATATATATATATATATATATATATATATATATATATATATATATATATATATATATATATATATATATATATATATATATATATATATATATATATATATATATATATATATATATATATATATATATATATATATATATATATATATATATATATATATATATATATATATATATATATATATATATATATATATATATATATATATATATATATTGTAAAACAGGTGTCATGAAGTAGGGTGCAGAGGAAGTGGGCGTTATGAGCCTAGTGAATCAGTCTTTCATAAAAATTGCTAAACACTGTCATTATGCAGATCCTTTGCTGGTAATATATATATATATATATATATATATATATATATATATATATATATATATATATATATATATATATATATATATATATATATATATATATATATATATATATATATAATTTTTTGTTGTTTTTTTTCACTTATTTTTTGGGGGGTTTGTTTGCGTGAGCTCATGTAGGGTGGAATTGTCAAAATGCTTGGATGTGATATTTTTAATAAATTTTAATGGAAAAAAATGAAGTTTACTACAAATATTTTTAATCTCAAGATGGATGCCTTGGATACAGTGTTGTGAATATTCTCCTTTGAACTTTCTGTATGCACAATTTGTTTTGTTTATATATATATATATATATTATATATATATATATATATATATATATATATATATATATATATATATATATATATATATATATATATATATATATATATATATATATATATTTTTTTTTTTTTTTTTTTTTTTTTTTTTTTTTATTTATTTATTTATTTCATAAAAGACTGTGGTTTTGAAAATTAAAATGAGGCCCTTTTAGTGGTACTAAAGTTTCTTTTGCAAACATTTAGAGAGGTAGGCATGGAAAAAAGTATTGAAGAAATTTGAATTTCAGCAAAGGTATTCATAAAATAAAATTTATTCTCAACTTGTGTTACCTCCTGTCCTGATAACTGCTATTCGGTTTCTCATATATTTGATTAAAGTACGTGTATCAGTAAAATCTTGTGGGATATTCCACTTTTTTTATCACTAAGGCGTCGTAGTGCCGAAGGAGCAAGAATTCTTGCACAAACCATTTTCTTCAGTTTGTCCCATAGACGCTAGTTTACGCTCATGTCGACACTTCATAGTCGAGATATTGACATGCTCGAAGTACTTACATATATGGTGAGCGATGTGTGGCCCATAATTATTGTTCGTCAACATGAAATATTTAATAACGCAACACCATGTAGTATGTAATATATAGCGTGGTCTGCAAGGGCCTCTTTTGATTATTCCGACCCCTTCTGTTAGGTTCATCTTTTGACTCTATAATGAAAACAATGTTAGAGTTTACCTTCTAACGAAATGCCATCTTAGATAATGCAAGAACGTCTGCCATAGCCTACTCATTCTTCGATGTTAAATTGTACAAAACACTCTCTGGGTTTGCAGTACACCCTTCTTGTTCAATCAGTTCCACAAAGAAAACTTCTGGTCTCATCTAAGAATGAAATAGCCCAACTTTGTTTCTTTGTTGCTTTAATATATATATATATATATATATATATATATATATATATATATATATATATATATATATATATATATATATATATATATATATATATATATATATATATATATATATATATATATATATATATATATATATATATATAATCAGAGCTGGATGCTCTCGAGCGCACCTACGTGACTCGAGATGAAGGTAGTGTGAGAGCACAACTATGCGACTTTTCAGACCCTCAAAAAGTGCGCTACTGCGCGATGCTCGAAATTTTTTTTCTTGCTTGCGCGATTAAGTGCAAGTGCATGACTTCAGAAAAAGTTTCAATATTGCAAGGTATATTTCCTTACAAAAAACTTTATTTATTCTTAATAATTTTTAATAATATAACATGAAGAAGTGAAAAAGTATTTGTTCTCTTCAGAGGTCAAGAGATCCATGTTTACTTCATAAAAACCAGCTGCTTAAAATTAATAGCAGTTAAGGAGGACCTCTTTGCTATCAAAATATCCCCACCAACATTATAAGAGAATTTTATTTTTCTATACCACTCAAACTCATAAAAACTATAATAAATTCAATACAGTTTTGTTTAACGTACCAGCAATAAGCGCTTCAGTTCTGCTTTTGATGAATAATTGAAGCTAAACGACTTTCAACATCAAATTATGAAAATAAGCGAGCAACAAAGGAAAATTTTAACCAAGCCACTAGGTGAAATAAATCATATATGTATAGTTGTATCAAATTAACTTTTTAATTTGATTAAATAATTACTAGTTAGACTAAAAAGTTACTTCAATTTGATGATTCTTAATAAAAAATGACTGCAAAAAATTTTTTTTGAAACCATTAATATATTCAATTTTTCAAAAGTTGGGCAAAAATTTTGAAATGCGTTACTGAAACCGCAATTTTTTCTGACAACTGCGCTACTTTTTCGGTTGTGCGCGACTCCCGCAGTAGCGCACTTAATCGCGCAAGTACCCAGCTCTGATATATATATATATATATATATATATATATATATATATATATATATATATATATATATATATATATATATATATATATATATATATATATATATATATATATATATATATATATATATATATATATATATATATATATATATGGCTGCTGTAAAGAGTGGACGTACGTAAAACAAATGGGAAAAGAAAAGAAAAAAGCATTCAGATGGAACATTGAGAAGAGAAGAGTTTGCATTAGGTGACAGGGTTGGATCATGCAAAGAGAATTAAAACCAAAGGCGACATGTCTAGCAACCCGACCCTATTATTATTATTATTATTGCTTACTGCTTGCAGCAACTCCAGGACCAGCATGGGAAATAGAGACCAACTGTGGTTGTAATTTTACCAGTCCCAAGGCCAGTCTCCCAAATTTGGCCAGTGCCGAGGCTCTGGCCGGGGTTGCTTAAAATTTATAATTAGATCAAAAGCACTGAAATTTTAGGTTAAGAAAATTAGATATAATTTTAATTGAGATTAATTTAATTGCAAGGAAGGAGTAGAATAGCCAAGATTCACTTAAATTAAATTTATAAAAAAATAAAATAAAAAATCAGAAAATTACAGATTACTTAAAAGTTTGATAAAACTACGAAAATTTTGAAAAAATTATTTTCATTTACAATAGCGATTCAACAAATTTACTTAGGTGAAATGAAAAAAAATTAACATGAACGATGACTCTCTTGCCTTCTGAAATGCAAACAAAAATGATCTTCCCACACTACCAACACAGGCAAGAGTTATATTTGTGACCACCAGCAATCTCCAGAGTTAGTGAAAGAGAATTCAAAGTAGGGAAATCAATTCAAAAAGAGAATCAAACTATTGCCAAAAAATGTAGAAATGTTACTGTTTTTAAAATACAATCATATATATATATATATATATATATATATATATATATATATATATATATATATATATATATATATATATATATATATATATATATATATATATATATATATATATATATATATATATATATATATATATATATATATATATATATATATATATTAGATATAATGGTTTCACAAAACACAAAAATATTTACCATTCTTGTTTTTATTCTGTTTTAGTGTTATGGTAGTAATATTGAATATAGTATATAGTTTATATTGCAGTTTGAATTAATTTGAATTAAATTATATATAAACTTTGATTTTTAAGGTTACTAAGTGGAGGTTTTTACATCAGTGCAAGAAGAGAGCTGAGAATGAAATGACTCCTTTAAAGACAATATATGACCAAGAGAATCAAAGGTAAATTTTCATCATTTATTTCTCTGACAAAATAATACACCGAATATTTAAATAAAGATTAATATAGGAAAAAGTTGAGCAATTTAAAATCATATTTGTCTTAAAAATTTATATTAAATTGGGTTAAATTGGTAAATTATACTTGAGGGGACAGTCCAATTTCAAATTTTTTTTACATTTTCAGCCGATTCTCTTGAAATTTTCAGTGTACATAGCTTTTTTCCCGGTGAAAAATAAAATCCATTTCTATTGTTTTTCTGAGTCTATGAAATTTGGATTGCATATTCAAAATTCTATGGGCTCAAAAGCTTCTAACAGACTTTTGTTCCCAGAGTTATAGGAAAAATATTATAAGCCCAAAACTGACCAATCATCGATAAATTTTTAAATTTTTTTTTAAATTCACCTTTTCGAACAATAACATTTTTTTAAAAATGCAACTATAACATTTTTTACTTTTGGTGGGTGTATATAGGAGGAATGGGACTACAAATTTCTCTTTATACTTTATTCGATGCGATTCGTTGGTTTCGTGATATTCCCTCTCAAAAAGGGTCCATTTTTGACCAAATTTCAAAAATTCAAAAATTTTGAGAGGCTATTTCTCGCTTCAAGTAAATAGCATTTAATAATGCACTAAATAAAAGTTGTAGCCCTGGCCCTTCTCTAAACAATATCCAAAATAAAATAAAAATTAGTAGGTAGCATTTTTTTTTTAAAAAAATAAATTTTTTTTTTCCGGAAGGTAACTTTTTTTTTGCAAAAAATTTTTTTGATGAAAAAATTCAAGTGCTAATAACTTTTTATCTAGACGTGATTTCAAAAATCTGTTCCCACTAATGCAAGAAATTGGGGCTAAGATTATTCATTTAAATTTTCAACTCGTGTGGACCAGTGGTTTGACCCCTCTATTCATTTTTTTTTAACTTTGGGTCCAAATAACTTTCAAACTTACATACTCAGAAAAATGCTCGAAATCAACTTAGAACTTCGGGAATATATTCATATACCCTGAAAATTTCAGCTTAATGAATCAAATAATAAAAAAAAATTTCAAACAAAATAAAAGAAAATTAAGATTTTTTTCCCAAGTTTTTTCAATATTTTCTTTTTCTTTTCTGCTTCTTTTGACCGCTCCTTTTCTGCTATTGAATGTTCATCTTTGTGTTTTGATTTTAGATGTGCCCATAAAGATTTGGTTGAAAAATATTTACTTTGGGCACCCGGAGATACTCTTCTAATTTCCTGACAGCAGATGTTACATTTAGGTATTTCGAGCCTATCCTGAAACATACTGCTTAAGCTGATCTTTTAGCCATATTGACTGAAAGTATAAACAAAATAATTTTGAAATAATGTAGCTAAATAATACAAATTTGATACATAGCAATAAAATAACAATATGTATAAATACAGGTTATATTGATAATTTTATATCTTACATTCTTTCAAACTTTACATTAGGGTCTTACCTAAGAAAACATGTTGAATCACTATTGTGAATCAGGAAAAAAAATTCAAAATTTTTTTATACAAAATATGTAATTTTCTGAAAATTTTCGGATAAAATGCATATAATCATTAATTTAAGCGAATGTCGGCTTTTCTACTCCTTCCTTATAATTAAATAAACCTCAATCAAATTTATATCATATTTTCTTAGCCTAAAATTTCAGTGCTTTTGACATCTTTACGAATTTTAGGCAACCTTCAACTTATAAGTTATTTATCCCCACAATTGTAATTTCTACTAAAGATGTCGTTTCTGCTTTCTCTGAGCTTAATACTAAGAAGAC
>SEYY01000321.1:37323-42323 GCA_009176605.1 Armadillidium nasatum
CTCTACAGAAGCGAAGAAAGAACAAACGTTTAACAGATGAGGTTAAACATGCAAATACCGTAACAGATTTCATTGACTCCTCAAGAATTTGTGATGAAGAGCCTCTTATTGAGGATGTTCCTAAATCCAAGGCTACTCCAGTTAACCATGTTGCTCCCCAATGCATATCATTTGAAAACACCGCGGTTTCTAGTGACAATGTAAAGCAGCCAGTTTGTAAGTATATATATATATATATATATATATATATATATATATATATATATATATATATATATATATATATATATATATATATATATATATATATATATATATATATATATATATATATATATATATATATATATATATATATAGTTTTTTCTTTATGCTCTCATCAAACACTGATATAAGGAGAAATTAATTTCCGATGTAAGCCAACGATAACTCTTAAGATGTGAATTTTTAATTCAGCCTCCCAACAATGGACTTGGAGTACAAAGTTTATATTTGACAACATTGTTTTGCAACCTCTCTCTCTCTCTCTCCTCTCTCTCTCTCTCTCTCTCTCTCTCTCTCTCTCTCTCTCTCTCTCCCTCTCTCTCTCTCTCTCTCTCTCTCTCTCTCTCTCTCTCTCTCTCTCTCTCTCTCTCTCTCTCTCTCTCTCTCTCTCTCTCTCTCTCTCTCTCTCTCTCTCTCTCTCTCTCTCTCTCTCTCTCTCTCTCTCTCTCTCTCTCTCTCTCTCTCTCTCTCTCTCTCTCTCTCTCTCTCTCTCTCTCTCTCTCTCTCTCTCTCTCTCTCTCTCTCTCTCTCTCTCTCTCTCTCTCTCTCTCTCTCTCTCTCTCTCTCTCTCTCTCTCTCTCTCTCTCTCTCTCTCTCTCTCTCTCTCTCTCTCTCTCTCTCTCTCTCTCTCTCTCTCTCTCTCTCTCTCTCTCTCTCTCTCTCTCTCTCTCTCTCTCTCTCTCTCTCTCTCTCTCTCTCTCTCTCTCTCTCTCTCTCTCTCTCTCTCTCTCTCTCTCTCTCTCTCTCTCTCTCTCTCTCTCTCTTCTCTCTCTCTCTCTCTCTCTCTCTCTCTCTCTCTCTCTCTCTCTTCTCTCTCTCTCTCTCTCTCTCTCTCTCTCTCTCTCTCTCTCTCTCTCTCTCCTCTCTCTCTTTCTCTCTCTCTCTTCTCTCTCTCTCTCTCTCTCTCTCTCTCTCTCGCTTCTCTCTCTTCTCTCCTTCTCTCTCTCTCTCTCTCTCTCTCTCTCTCTCTCTCTCTCTCTCTCTCTCTCTCTCTCTCTCTCTCTCTCTCTCTCTCTCTCTCTCTCTCTCTCTCTCTCTCTCTCTCTCTCTCTCTCTCTCTCTCTCTCTCTCTCTCTCTCTCTCTCTCTCTCTCTCTCTCTCTCTCTCTCTCTCGATATTCATATAAATCGATTTAACTAATATAGTTATTTATGTGATAGGATGTTTGAATATCGATCTCCTATATTTAGATCAATATATATTTTTGTTACGAGGTCATACCTTCCCACCGACTATGTTGCCATAGGCAGATACTTTTTTATAAGTAGAAAAAATAAGCCTGCATTACCATTCTAAAATTATACATATTTCATTTAAAATTAAATAAAATTTATGAAGTATATGGTTATTTAAAGGCACCAAATAATATAGCAAATAAAAAAATAAAGTAAAACCAGATTTAGAAGAAATAAAAGACTTTATTTTACTTTATAAGCTAATAATTGTTCTGCATGGTCAAAGGAAAAAAAAAAATATATATATATATATATATATATATATATATATATATATATATATATATATATATATATATATATATATATATATATATATATATATATATATATATATATATATATATATATATATTATAGATTGTGGATCGACCATGGTTGGAATTTTGCGTGGGCCGGGGCTCTGTCCGGGGTTGCCAAAAATTTGTAAAGAGGTCAAAAACACTTTAATTTTAGGTTAAGAAAATTAGATATAATTTTAATTGAGATTAATTTAATTATAAGGAAAATTTTTTTCTACTTAAATTAATGATCTGCAATTTTTCAGAAAATTAGATTTTGTATAATAAAAATTTGAAAGAACTAAAAAAAATTTTTTTTATTTTGCAATTGTGATTCAACAGGTTTACTTAAGTAAGACCGTAATTTAAGGTTTGAAAAAATGTAAAATATAAAATTATCAATATTACCTGAATTTTTAAGAATCATTGCTATGTTATTGATGTGTATCAAATTTTGTATCATTTGACTACAATATTTCAAAATTATTTTGTTTATACTTTTAGTCACTTTGGCTAAAAGACCAGCTTCAGCAGTATGGAAGCACTTTGCAATGCTTCAAGATAGGCTCGAAATAGCTAATTGTAACATTTGCTGTCAGAAAATAAGAAAAGAACGCTCTTGTTAAGGTTTACCTTTTTTTTTTTGTCTTAATCATAGTTTTAATATTTTTAATGTTAATTTTAATAGTTTTATACTTTTTGTTAATGTTAGTTTTTTTTTGTGTTTGTGTGTTTAAACGTCTTTGTGCTAGTGTGCGTGTGTGTTTCTTTGAATGCCCAATTTGAGTGATTGAGAGGTTGGGTGTAGACGAGAGCTTTCTATTACCTTTTGCTAACGTTCGTGGCGTCAGATCTAATTTCGCATCTGTTGAACATTACCTCACTAACTCTCTTCCTAACCTTTTGCTTGTCTGAGACCCAGCTGGACAGGAATTCTTTCTGTAGCAATCTTAATGTCTCTAACTAACAACAACTCCAAAATGATGATAAAGGGAATAGTGGATGAGGGGCTGTTATTGGAAGTGTCGACTGTTAGCTTCTCCTAGGCTACATTTATCTTGGCCATTTTTATCATAATTTTCTAAACGTTGTAATTATTATAGTGAAAGTTTTCATCTCGTGCACCCGTATATTATTAGTATTATTATTCGACTTTTGGTTATTGAATTTTGTATTTTTAGATTATGTTGTGCGGCTACATAGTGAGTGAATAATTTAAAACTTAGATAATTAAAATAATTTTTTTCTACTTCAGAGATAATAATGCTTTTTTCATGTAATTTGGTAACTTATTTGTAGTACAATATTGTGTTAAAGATCAGAAATTATGTTTGAAGTTATGATAAAAGGTATAGGAAAGACATCCGCACGTCTGTATCTATCGTTGTAGGTTGTTGATTGTAAAAATTGCCCAAATGCTGATCTGGATGATTTCTATATATATATATATATATATATATATATATATATATATATATATATATATATATATATATATATATATATATATATATATATATATATATATATATATATATATATAAACACACTGTGTTTAGGCTCCAATTATTGTTCGAACTTGTAGTATTGAATGTAATGCTTCTGAGATTAATTTTGAAGAAAAGCAGAAGCAACTGTCAATTCCAAGAAGCAAGAAATCAAATATGAGTGTTTCTGATCAAAAACTTCCACAATCCCAATATTTGAAAAAAAATTGGACACAGATACGAAAGGTATATATATATATATATATATATATATATATATATATATATATATATATATATATATATATATATATATATATATATATATATATATATATATATATATATATATATATATATATAAATGAATGGGTGATGACCCCAACATACTTCTTCGATGCCTCAAAAACTCCATTTTTCCATCTCTTCTCGACACAACTATTCACACAACTCAAACCTTTGTCTGTCCTTAATATTGTTGGCGCTTCTTTTTCTTGTGATCTTTTTTGGAAGGAACATATTACTTCCCTTTCTAAACAAGCTTCAGAGAGGTTGGGTTTTCTGAGGCTCCTACGTAACTTCTTCATGTCATCCCAATTGCTTGCTCTTTATATGAGTGTTGTTCACCCCTGTATGGAGTACGCCTCATATCTGGGGTGATTCCACTCATACAGCTGTCCTTGAAAATGTGGAGTCTAGTTTTTTTTTTCTTATAAACTCTTTCCCTCTCACTAACTTTCTCCAGTCTCTTTCTGCCAATCGAATTGTTTTGTAACTCTGTGCTATTGCTATTACAACGGCCATTGCTATTTTGCACTCTTTCATTGTATACTTCCTCCACTGAGAGGGGCTTGTGTGACACGCTTTTCTACACAGTCTCATCCTTTTTCTTTCCAACTCTGACCGCAAGCTTAATCGTTAGGCTTAACTGGCATGTACTCTACTGATAAAGTCTGGAATGCACTCCCCCTATCTATCTTTCCAACTTCCTTTGACTTGCTCACCTATATCACCTATGGCCCTTGATCGATTACTATTACTTAATTCCCCAAATCTGGTGGAAATTGGTAGACTTTTGCCTTTGTACACCAGAGGATATATATATATATATATATATATATATATATATATATATATATATATATATATATATATATATATATATATATATATATATATATATATATATATATATATATATATATATATATATATATATATATTACAATTTTGTGTACTTTCAATTATATATAGCATATATTTATATATTTTTTGTTTGTTTGTTTGTTTGCCTCAACCGTACAATTAAATTGTTTTCATGTTCAGTGAAAGATTCATTTTCATGAAATTTTAAGTTAGCACAGTGTGTTTAGTAATTAATAGGTATTGTACTTTTGATGTTGAAAAAGAACTCGGAGAATAGGAAAATGTCTGGTACTATTAATGTAATTTGAAAATTTTATCAAGATATTTTGAAGCAATAAAATACAAAGAAATTTCATTTATTTTTAATTTAATTTAGTTACCCTTAAATATATTGTAATTTTCAGAATATTAACTTGTTATATATGAAAATAAATTCAAAACAGCACCTCAAGTAAATCTAGCTTAAAAATAATTTTGTTTTGACTCGCATCCAAAAATATTAATAGAAAATTTCAATTCTATTTTTTCAAATTTGAAAGAAATATATATTTGCGTAAGAAATTTTCATGTTTTGTGTTCCGTCCTTG
>SEYY01000321.1:47323-59823 GCA_009176605.1 Armadillidium nasatum
TGTATAGATGGTATGAATATTATTAGTAAAGAAAATTTTGATTGTAATACTTGTGCTTTGGGCAAAATGACTCAGATTAGAAACAGAAACGCTGAAAACTATACTAATTAGAATTAGTATATTGTGATTTAGCAGGTCCTATTGACCCTGTTGCAAGGGTTGGTTTTTAAATATACTATTTCTTTTGTGGATGACTTTTCTGGTACAATTATTGTGTATTTATTGAAGAGTTAAAACTAATACGATTGCTGCAACAGATGTTTTTATAGCAGACATCTCCATATGGGACTGTAAAGAGGTTGAGGTTAGAAAATGGTACTGAGTTTACTTCTTCAGACTTCAAATCACTCCTCATTAAGAATCGTATAAAGCAAGAATTTTCAGCACCTTATTCTCCACATCAAAATGGTAAAGTAGTGGGTACATTTAGAATTCTTTTTGATATGGCTAGATGTTTATTATTGGAAGCTAAGTTACCTAAAAATTTATGGACATATGCAGTAAGAACTTGAGCGTATATTCGCAATAGATGCTTTCATTCAAGGACAGGAAAAACTCTATGAATTAATGACAGGAAGAAAATCAAATTTAAGTAATATGCATGTATTTGAATCAGTTTGTTATACATGCTCACAAGAGAAGAAGAAATTAGATGCATGAAGTAAACAAGTAATTTTTGTTGAGTATGACAATGAAAGCCCAGCATATCTTGCATACTTTCCTGAGCAGAACAAAATGAAGAAAGTAAGGTGTGTCACATTTACAGAAAACTTCGAACACAGAGAAGAAACACCAGAATTTGAATATGAATATATAAGACCAATGACAAAGAATATGGATCTATTGAAGAAAGGAAAAGAGGAACCTAATAAAGAAGAATTAGGTGAAAATGAAGAACATGAAAATGGATACCCAAAAAGACAAAGAAAGAAGCCAAAATTATTTTATTAGGAATGAAATTCAAAATGGTATTATAGATTTAAAGTATGAAGATAAAATATCTGATATATTTATTAAACCTGTATCAAAAAGTAAATTGTTAAAATTTGAAAACATTAGAAGTATACTTTAGATTAATAGGAGGAATTAATAGTATAAGTACTATTAATACTATATGAATATTTTCTTCTTTACTATAGAGTCTAGCACAAAGCTTTGATTTCCAAATTTCCATCTCAGAATCTATCCTTCTCTCTGTGACTTCTCTCAAATTTCCTTTCCGGTCAATCTATAGCAGCTCCTGTAGACGGCCTCCATTCTTCATATAAATATATAAATAGTGGTGTTCCTTGAGGATCTGTCCTATCCCCTACACTTTTTCTAATTTTCATCAACTACCTTCTCTCTATTACTCATCTCTTATACACTCCATTACTCCTTTCAATTTGAAAGACGCCCCTCCCTACAGCAGTTATTAGATTCAAGAAGGATGGCCTTGGAGCATGTAACTTCTGAACTTTCTTGTATTTCAAATTGGGACAGAGAAAACATGGTTATTTTAAATGCCTCAAAAACTCAATTCCTCCATCTTTCTACTCGACACAATCTTCCACATAACTATGACATCTTAAACCTTCATCTGTCCTCAGTATCCTCTGTGTTTCTTTTTCTCATCATCGTACTTGGAAAGATCACATTACTTCTCTTTCTAAACAAGCTTTTAAAAGGTTTGGTGTTCTGAGGAGCCTTCATTGTTTTTGTTTTTTTGCACAACAGTTGCTCTTTATAGGGTTGTTGTTCGCCCCTTGTATAGAGTATGCCTCACATCTGGAGTGGTTCCACACACACAGCTCTTATCAAAAGGTGGAGTCTAAGGCTTTTCACCTTATAAACTCATTTGCTCTTACTACCTCTCTCCAATCTCTTTCTTCCCATCCAGTTGTTGCGTCACTCTCTATACTATCGCTATTACAACGGATACTGCTCTTCTGAACTATCACGTGGCATACCTCCTCTATTGAGAAGGGCTTATGCGTAATGACTTTCTACACACTCATCCTTTTTCTGTCCAACTCCGACCCCAAACTTAACCACAATGCACAATCTTTCATATATTGTACTGGTAAAGTCTAGAACACACTCCCCTAATCTTTTTTCCAACTTCCTTTGACTTGCACACTTTTAAACACCGTATATTGGGTCAAGTCGGCCATTAGGGACTAGATTTCCAACTGTTCCCCAACTCTGGTGGATATTGGCAGGCCTTCGGCCTTTGCCCACCAGAAGAGACGTAATATATATATATATATATATATATATATATATATATATATATATATATATATATATATATATATATATATATATATATATATATATATATATATATATATATATATATATATATATATTAGAAAATAAAGCGCAATTTATACTACCAACAGAAAAAACTTAAATGTTGTAGTAACACTCACGATTGTTGTAGAGTCCACGGATGGATTGGTGAATGGAGGCGCTGATTTATCTAGAAGTTGAAGAAGACGTTTATGATGCTGAATGACTGTCACGACCAGAGATTTTCAGATGCGTGGTAAAGATCATTCGATCACGATGAAGGAACGGTATTTTGTCAGTTATAACGTATTGTTTTAGGAAAAAGAATATTTCTCAAAAACCAAATTTTCATTAAGAGGAATTTGAATGGAATGATTGAACAATAATAACTGAATCAAAGGATGAAAAAAAAAAAAAACAGACAAAGTTTGGGAAGTTGAACAATAAAAACGGAGTTCTCAAAGGCACGGTTTTTAAGAGAACAAATGGAATTAACTTTTTGATGACTGAGGGCCAATAAAACTTTATCCCCGTCAATTGTATTGAGGAGTGTTGAAAGTCAGTAACATTGAGAATCAGTAGGAGAAGATCTTGTAGTTGTGGGTCCCCTCCTCGGGACTGAAATGTTAATAAAAAATTTTATAGGTAATATTTTAAGGTTAAAGGAAATTTTATAAAAAATATTATTTATCAAATTTATCAAATTTTACCAATTTGTAATTACTGGATATCTAAAAAAACAAAAGAGAAAACTATTAGTAAAGTTTTAACTACAAAAATTTTTGAAGGGACTTAGCGTATAATTTTGTTCCGCGTTGTGCATTGTCCATTGTCTCCCAACAGCATTATAGTAATTTGAGTGACCTCACATCTGGAAAATTAACAGGAATTAGCATATAGGAATATATGCTTACAATATATATAATATATATATATATATATTATATATATATATATATATATATATATATATATATATATATATATATATATATATATATATATATATATATATATATAATATATATATATATATATATAAAATCACAATTTGAATTGATTGATCCAATACTTTCCCTAATGGAGAGGAAGAGTTTTTGAGTTGTATATATATATATATATATATATATATATATATATATATATATAATATATAATATATATAATATATATATATATATATATATTATATATATTATATATATATATATAATATATATATATATTAGGGATGGAGTGAAGTATCGGTATCGGCATTTTTTTAGTATTGGTATCGGCAATTACAGTATCGGTATCGGTAAAATTTTGAACAAGAGTAAAGTATCGGTATCGGTAGTATATATATATATATATATATATATATATATATATATATATATATATATATATATATATATATATATATATATATATATATATATATATATATATATATATATATATATATATATATATATATATATATATATATATATATATATATATATATATATATATATATAATGTTTTGAAATTTTTTCAGAAAATGGAAGTGATGGAAGGCCTAAAACGGTTTTCTAAAATTTTTATTGATGATTCACAATACGTTTACAAGTTAAACAGAAAAAAGCTAGATGGAGTTCTAATTTTAAAGTAAGTTAAAGTATGTTATACTTTAAAATTTTATTTTACTTATGCATGAAATGCTCACCCCACAATTTATGCAATAAGATTCAGCAGATATGTAGATGTCCTAACCAATTCAAACCTCAAAGCAGACATTTCTCCACCAGAAACTTTCAGATTTTCATTTTTCAAATATGTCTTAGAAGTCCATAATACCCTCCCCACAGTAACTTGTTGGCAGTTGATTTCCATTCAGTAAACCTCAACATTGCTTGCATTAATTAAGTTTGTGCATGCGTTCGTGTGTGTATGAGAGAGAGATTCTTCCCCATGTAAACAATAACTCTAAATTAATCAGGAAAATAAGCACCCTTATAAAGCCTTACAGGCACAAAGTTCACTTATTAGAAACCCACTCTATTTTCTTCAGACAATACATATGTTCCATCATCAATTATGCTTTCTCATCACAGGCTGTGGTAATATCCCAATCCAATTTCAAATAAACCAAATATAGAATAAAATAAGGCTTTAAGCGCTTTAAGACACTCACATTGGGGTGTCTATGCCCCCACTTCTCCTTCCCCCGATTACCTTCTCATGTTCCCACAAATTTACAAGTGCTTACTCGTCTGACTCTTACCTCAATTTTCAGCCAAAGGTGGATGTTGCGCATATGTGCGTAACGATGTTGTCTGCTCTCGTGTTTCTAATTTGGAGTCTTCTGAATTCTCTACTTTATGGCTTAAACTTTCTTGCAACTCTACAACTAAATTCATTTGTTCTTTTTAATTATCTCCTAACTCTACAGACTATCCAAAATTCTTTGACTATCTTAACTCCAAAATAGAGCACATTCTTTCTTCTTCCCCTTTCTCCGAAATCATCATTTTAGGTCATTTCCCTGTTCACCACTGCCATTGGCTTTCATCTAGTTCTCACGATCCAGCTGGTGAACTCGCCTTCCAATTTTCTATCCAGGACAACCTTGAGCAGTTTGTGCATATCCCTACCCGTATCGCTGACCGTTTTGGAACCTAACATACTTGATCTTTTCCTAACTTCTTATCCTTCTCCTTTCACTTAAATTCTTCCCTCCTCTGGATTCATCCGATCACCTTATCTCTCTATCTTGAACTGTCTCTTCAAGTCTTCCACAAAAACGGCCCGCGCTTTTGGCGAGGAGACGTTTCTGGCATTTCGGTGTCACTAACTGGTCTGACTTGCGGTTATGCTTTTCTGATTTTCCATGGAAAGATTAGTGTTTCCGTGGGAGTGGTCCTTTTGAGTGGGCAGAGCACATAACTGAGGTTATTCTCTATGGCATTGAGGAATACATTCCATATTCTTTCCCTTCTACTAAACCTAACAAACCTTGGTTTAACTCTGCTTGTTCTTGTGCTATCTGCCGCAGGGATGCTGCCTTCGGGGATTACTATCATCTTCAAACTCCAGAAACTCATGCAATTTATATTTCATCCTAACATCCGTAACAATAAAAACTCATTTCTCTGTTTAAAATGCAATAATCTTACTGATTTTTCTTCCTTACACCCTTTCTGGCGTTTTGCGAAAATTGTCAACTCTAACTTTGCTTCTTTTTTTCCCCCTCCTTTAGTATCTTCTGACGGTACAACTGCCGTTTTGCCTTCCTCTAAAACTGAACTCTTCGCTCAATTTTTTGCCTCTAACTCTACCTTAGACAATTCCGGAGTTGTTCCTACTCCTTCAACCCCCTCCAACTCATTTATGCCTAAAATTGTAATTTCTTCTAAAGACGTCATTTCTGCTCTCTCTGAGCTTAACACTAAGAAGGTGTACGGTCCTGATGGTATCCCTCCTTGCACCCTGCCTTGGTAAACTATTTTGTCTATGTCTTTCTACTACGACCTTCCCTTCTTGCATGTAAATGTGCGCTCATTCAGTCTGTGCCGAAGATGGGGGACCTCTCCCAACCCTTTAACTACCGTCCCATTTCTTTAGCATCCGTTCTTTCTAAAAAAAAAAAAAAAAATAGTTTTCAAATCTATCCTTAACAGGAAGATTTGGAAACATCTCAATTCTTCTAATCTTATTGTTGATCGCCAGTATTGCTTTCGTATGAAACGCTCTACTGGTGATCTCCTTTCTTTCTCTTTGACTCTTGGTCTTCCACTCTTCGGCTTTTCAGTGAATCTTTTGCTTTGGCGCTGGACATATCGGAAGCTTTCGATAGAGTCTGACACAAAGCTTTGATTTTAAAACTTCCCTTTTTCAGAATCTATCCTTCTCTCTGATTTCCTTTCCAATGGTTCTATAGCAGCTGTTGTAGACGGCCATCGTTCTTAGTTGAAATCTATTAATAGTGGTGTTCCTCAAGGATTTGTCCTATTCCCAACACTTTTTCTGCTTTTCATTATGACCATAGTATAAGTATTACTTAGTAGTATTAATAAATGTTATAATTTTCTGATTGACAGTGATGCACTTTTTGTGTATGCCTATTTTTTTTTTTTTTTAATAAACACCCTCATGAAGCAAATTGTATTTCTTTTAATCATTTAAAATCTAATTAAATATTTTTTGTAGAAATAACAGGTAAAATAAGCTCATTATTGAAATAAAATATTAATTATTTTTTTACGTCATTAGGTAGCCCGACTCCAATAACAGATAGTTTTTGTTTTCATGACCAATCACGAATTAGGTTTCTTTGCCATTTTTAAATAAACAAAAACGGCAAAGACAGTGGTGCCAAATTTAAAAACTTTGTACCAGATTATAAGTTTCGAATTTCCCATTTTCGATATATATATATATATATATATATATATATATATAATATTATATATATTATATATATATATATATATATATATATATATATATATATATATATTAGGGATGGAGTGAAGTATCGGTATCGGTATCGGCAGTATCGGCACATTTTTTGGTATCGGTATCGGTATCGGTATCGAACGCTCAGGTATCGGTATCAGTATCGGCTAAAAATGGCCGATACCGATACCAGATTTTTTTCGTCCCTTTGGCTTAATTAATTTTGTAATTTTTTATTAATATTACGTAATATTTTGAAACGCCGTTTCGCGATAATTTTGTTTCCCGAACATTATATGTTGTTTTCCACTAAAAGTTTATTTTTTCAAATGCAAAAAATTGTTTTTCAATTTATTTTCACGCCATTTACTTCTTACCATTTGGTTTGTTTTCTTAAATATTTTATTTTTATTTTAATCCTTGATTAATCCGTTAGTAACATATTAAGATGGTAACCAAGGTACATGATATATATATATATATATATATATATATATATATATATATATATATATATATATATATATATATATATATATATATATATATATGTATATATATGTGTGTGTGTGTGTGTGTGTGTAAAGGAGAACGTATCGCCGTACAAAGCGATGCAAGTACCCTTTATTAGGCATACTCCGGGGAGTGACAGTATGGTCTAGAATCTAGACCATTTCGTTTCACTTCCTAGCCCTTTGGTTCGTTCCTTTTCGCTTTTCACCTTCTCAGAGGGTCTCTAATGTACCCTCGACTCATATTGGAGTGTCTATGCTCCCACTTCTCATGTTCCAAATTTACAAGCGCTTACTCGTCAAATACCTTTGTAAAAAAAAAAAAAAGTTAAACTCAAAGCAGCCTCAGAGATGCTTCGAGGAGCGGCGTTCTTTTTAAAGTTTTCAAATCTCAATTGGAAGCATCTCAATTCTTCAAATCTTATCTTTGATCGCTAGTATGACTTCCAAAAGAAACGCTGTACTGGTGATCTCTTTCAATTCTCTCTGACTCTTGGTCTTCCACTCTACGGCATTTCGGTGAATCTTTTGCTATCGCGCTGGATATTTCGAAAGCCTTCGATAGGGACTGGTACAAATCTTTGATTTCTAAACTTCCCTCTTTCAGAATTTATCCTTCTCTTTGATTTTCTTTCTGATCGATCTATAGCTGCTGTTGTAGACGGCCACCGTTCATACTTTAAATCTGCTAGTAGTGTTGTTCGTCTTAATTCTGTCCAATCCCCAAAACTTTTTAAACTTTTCATTAATAATCTTCTCTCTATTACTTCATCATCTATCCGATCCTATGTTGATGATCTCACCAATCATTACTCCTTTCAGTTTGAAAGGCGCCCCTCCCAGCAACAGTTATTTGACACTAGAAAGGTTGACTTGGAATATCTGAGGAAGAAATTGAGGAAGAGGAAGAGAAAAATTGTTTTTTTCAATGCCTCAAAAACTCAATTCATCCATATCTCTACTCGAGACTATCTTCTACAAAACTATAACATCTTCGAAAACACGCAACTCAAGCCTTCATCTGACCTTAATAATCTCTAGTGGTCTTTCTTGGAAGGATCACATTACTTCTCTTTCTAAACAAGCTTCTAATAGGTTGAGTATTCTGTTGCGCATTCGTGATTTTTTTATGTCAATCCAGTTGCTTTATCTTTATAGGGGTGTTGTTCTTCCCTGTATGGAATACGCCTCATACATTCGGAGTAGTTCCACTCACACAGCTCTCCTTGACAAGGTGGAGTCTGGCTTTTCGTCTTAAGAACTCTTCCTTTCTCACTAATTCTCTCCAGTCTCTTTCTGCCCGTAGAACTGCTGCGTAACTCACTATATACAATCGCTAGTACAATGGACACTGCTCTTCTGAACTATCCCGTTGCTTTTCTTCTCCATTGACAACACGTTGGTGTAACACGATATTCTAAACAGTCTTATCCTTTCTCTGTTCAACTGTCTGATCCTAGACTTAACCGCTATGCCTAATCTTATATACACAACAACTGGTGAAGTCTGAAACACACTCTCTTTTTCTATTTTAACGATTAGGTTCTGATATGGACCCAACTCTGGTGGAAATTAGTAGTTTTCTGGTCTTTACCCACCAGAGGAGATATAATATATATATATATATATATATATATATATATATATATATATATATATATATATATATATATATATATATATATATATATATATATATATATATATATATATATAGAGAGAGAGAGAGAGAGAGAGAGAGAGAGAGAGAGAGAGAGAGAGAGAGAGAGAGAGAGCCAAGATAGAGAGAAGTTAAGAGAGGTGATAACAAGTTTTGCTGAAAAGCTAAAAGAGGTGGGATTGATCGTGAATGTTGAAAAGACAGAACTGTTAATAATTAGAAGGGAGGAAGAGGAAGAGGAGCTTGTGCTGAAGGTGCATGGCGAGGAGGTGATTGTGGTAGAGAGATGTGAAAATTTGGGGAGGAGAAAGTATTCACAAGGGAATGAAGTAATATGCTGGAAATCACCAACTGGATGGAGAAATACGGAAGAATGGTGTGAGCGTTGTACCCAGTCTTGGCAGACAAAAGAATGGATATAGGAGTAAAGAAAGTAATTTTTGAAAGTACTCTAACCTCAATTTTGTAATATGGAATGGAGACTTGGAGTGCAACAACAAGAGAAGAAAGCAGAATTCAAGCAACAGAGATGAGGGTGTTGCGTTTGATGGTGGGAAGAACCAGGAAGGAGATGATAAGATTGCGAAAGAATTAGATAAAGTATAGGGGTTGAACCAATTATTCAAAAGATAGATGTAGCAAGACTGAAATGGTTGGGACACGTGTGGAGGATGCAGGAGGGGAGAGAGACTAGAGGGAGGTGAGAGTGCAGGCCAAGATTAAGAAGACCTAGAGGGAGACAAATGAGAGATGAATGGAGTCAGTTCGGGATTCACTGAGGCGCATCAGCTGCCTATGATGGAACAGTTGGTGGCAGACGGAATTATTTACGACAGATCTAGATAGAGACGAGTGCTGGCCCCACTGACAGGCCCTTAGAGCCTTACTTGGATCTGATATATATATATATATATATATATATTATATATATATATATATATATATATATATATATATATATATATATATATATATATATATATATATATTATATATATATTAATTATATTAAGGTATCGGTATCGGTATCGGTGAAATTGAAAGTCTTGGTATCGGTATCGGTATCGGTTAAAATTTTGGTATCGCTCCATCCCTAATATATATATATAAAATAGTAATAATAAGAGGCAATAGGTTTTATGACGTCACTTATACGTTATATGTATCAGTGATGTAAATAATACTTTTTGCATCAAAGTAGGCGGAGCTAAAGCTACAACATTTTTCAAGGTCATGAAAATCTGCAAACAAATTTCCTATATCTTTATTCTACTAAGTAATACTTATACTATGTTATGACCTTCTCTCTGTTACTTCATCTCCTATCCACTCCTATGCTGATGATTCCACCCTTCATTATCTTTTCAATTTGAAAGGCGCCCCTCCCAACAGCACTTAATAAACGCAAGGAAGGTAGCCTTGGATCAGCTGACCTTTGATCTATCTCGCATTTCAAATTGGGGCAGAGAAAACATGGTCGTTTTAAATGCCAGCAAAGCTCAATTTCTCCATCTCTGTACTCGACACAATCTTCAATACAACTATGATATCTTCAAAAACACTGAGCTCAAACCTTCATCTCTCCTTAATATTTGCTTGGTGTTTCCTTTTCTCGTGATCTTTCTTAAAAAGATTACATTACCTTTTTTTTCTAAACAAGCTTGTAAGAGGTTAGGTGTTCTGAGGCGCCTTCAGTTTTTTTTCATTTAACCCCAGTTGCTTGCTCTTTATAGGGGTGTTGTTCGCACCTGTATGGAGTACTCCTCACACATCTGGGGTGATTCCACTCATACAGCTCTCCTTGAAAAGGTAGAGTCTAGGACTTTTCATCTTATCAACTCTCCTGCTCTCACTAATTCTTTCCAGTCTCATTTTGCCTGTCGAATTGAATTGTTGATTCACTCTCTCTATAATATCGCTATTGCAATGAACACTGCTCTTCTGAACTCTCTCGTCGTAAACCTCCTTCATTGATTAGGTTTCGTGCGACTCGTCTTTCTACACAGTCTCATCCTTTCTCTGTCCACCTCTGACCCCAGACTTAATCTCTATGATCAATCTTACATGTACTCTACTGGTAAAATTTGTAACACACACCCTTAATTTATTTTCCCAACTTCCTACGACTTACACACCTTCAAATGATGTGTATCAGGTCATGTTGGCCTTTTATTTGACAAGGTTTCCGACTTTCCTCCTAACTCTGGTGGAAATTTTAGTAGGCCTCTTTCCATTTTCCCACTAGAGGTGAAATAAAAAATTTTCAAAAATGTTTGTTTCACCACTACACCAACCCTTATTTCCAATGAATACAAAATTATTCCTATAATAGGCCATCTTGACATATTAGGCATTAGGTCTCAGTTCTACATTAGAACCATGGCCACTAACTATCCAATACACTTTTCTTTACTGAACATATTTTCTCCCTGAGCGTTCCAAAAATAAAAAATTACCCCATCGTCAAATGCATCTCAATCTCACACCCATTTCTATCACTCTACACTTAACAAAGCACACAACCTCACTCACAGGTAACCCACAGACTCATAACACTGCTACCCACAAGCACAATCCTTCAAGTCCCCCTTTCCCCTCTGGAAATCCGTGCGGAGTAGTAGACACTGGACCTATAGGCTAGTGATTTTCACGTCAGACTGCTAGGGATATATATATATATATATATTTTTTTTTTTTTTTTTTTTTTTTTTTTTATGTCTCCTCCGGTGGGCAAAGGCCCAAGGCCTACCAATATCCACCGGAGTTGGAAAGCAATCAGATTCGGGGTCGTTAATGGCCGACGTGACCCGATACACGGCGTTTAAAAGTGTGCAAGTCAAAGGAAGTTGGGAAAACAGATAAAGGGAGTGTGTTCCAGACTTTACCAGTAGAGTACATGTAAGATTGAGCATAGCGGTTAAGTCTGGGGTCGGAGAGTTGGACAGAGAAAGGATGAGACTGTGTAGAAAGACGTGTCGCACGAGCCCTTCTCAATGGAGGAGGTATGCGACGAGAGAGTTCAGAAGAGCAATGTCCGTTGTAATAGCGATAGTATAGAGAGAGTGACGCAACAATTCGACGGGCAGAAAGAGATTGGAGAGAGTTAGTAAGAGTAGGAGAGTTGATAAGACGAAAATGCCCTAGACTCCACCTTTCTCTAAGGAGAGCTGTATGTGTGGAACCACCCCAGATGTGTGAAGCATACTCCATACAGGGACGAACAACACCCCTATACAGAGCAAGCAACTGGGGTGGCGTGAAAAAATTACGAAGGCGCCACAGAACACCCAACCTCTTAGAAGCTTGTTTAGAGAGAGAGATAATGTGATCTTTCCAAGAAAGATCACGAGAAAAAGAAACACCGAGAATATTGAGAACAGATGAAGGTTTGAGTTGAGTGTTTTCGAAGAAGATATCATAGTTGTGTGGAAGATTGTGTCGAGTAGAAAGATGGAGGAATTGAGTTTTTGAGGCATTGAAAACGACCATGTTTTCTCTGCCCCAATTTGAAATAGGGAATAGATCAGAGGTTCAGTTGCTCCAAGGCTACCCTTCTTGCGTCTATCAACTGCTGTTGGGGGGACGTCTTTCAAATTGAAAGGAATAATGAAGGGTGGAGTCATCGGCATAGG